>JH431820.1:0-55069 GCA_000239455.1 Strigamia maritima
GGCATGAAGAATATTACCAGCAAAAGAAATACAAAATAATACAAAAAAGAAAAAAAATTAAATAAAACAAATTGGATAAAATCTTATTGGACAAATAATAATAATAATAATAATAATAAAATTACACAAAAATTTGCATTGTGGTCAAGCAGATGGTGGGATTAATGTCCTGCAATACCATTTACAAAATTAAACCTAAAAAAAAATTAGAAAAAAAATTCCATGAAAGGGAGGAGGGGGTATGTCCGCCATTTTTTTTATTTATTTTTTTAAATTGTGGGTGTAAAAAGGAGTGACCACCTGACCAAAACTAAAAATTAAGTTTGCAGCCATGATATATAGCCTATATTTCCATGTCCACCATCATGTGAGGGCCCCCTCTTGACAAAGTGAGGTTTCCTCCCCTTTACTTGGCTGACATCTTTATTGGGGCTTGGGATGAAGTGACCGCAGACTGCACAAAACTCTTTCATGGCTGATTAGGACGTGTACCACCCAACTACTGGGAGGGGTTTTTCGGTTTTTTAAGTGGGTTTTAGATCAGAGCACTCCTTTAAGACAGTAATGGGGAAAATATTGTTTCGTAATCAATTGTTGGTTTGAAAATAGAGACGGAAATAGTGGTGCAATTTGCAATTGGAGACGGAATTGATAGCCTTAAAACATTACCTCGAGCTAATTACCGTTAATTGAATGTACGGGCAACTTGGTAGGTCCCATGTAATAAAATTTCTTAGTACAGGTAATCAGGGGGGGAATGATAGTGTACCTGGAGTGTTTTTAAGAGAGGTAGGTATGGCTATGTGTGGTGTGTTGCTGTTAGAATGGGAGTTGAGGAGGTGCAACTGGATTTTTTTATTTTTTTTATTATTATTTTGAAGTGATGGATTAAAGGTGTGTTAGTAGAAACAAAGTATTGGTATGTAGATGTAATACTATAATTAATGAAATATTTGTTGGATTGAGGTTTGTGATATATTATTAATATCGAATATAATGTTTAATGGTCAAAGTAGAATGTTAAGTGCATTATATTAAAAATTTATATATTGTAGTGATATGCACAATATTATAAGTAGATGTTGCTTTAGTTTTGTTTATGCCAAAATCTGGCTCACAATAAAAAAAAATGTCGAAATGAAAAAAATTTATAAGTATATGTGTAGATGTAAATGTTATTAGGGTATGTTATTTATTTTGGAGTGTTGTAAATTGTATATTTTGAGGCCATTATACAGACTGTCCTTATAATTATTGAATAATTTATTTGAGCAACTATAATGTACTTGTAGAACAAATAGTGCATTAATATTAAACTGCAATTTTTTGTACGAAAAAATTAAAATAGAGACTTCGCGATTTTCCGTACGAAAAATTTAAAATACAAAATCATAAAAAAAAAACGAAATTTTAATATGATTTCGTTTTAATTTTCGCGTTTTATTAATTTCGTAACAAAATACAAAAAAGATTTCGTACATCATTTTGATTTGCACATGCGCACTGAATGGAATAACAACAACATTCGTCAAATTCTGCCGCCATTTTCCCTCCGCTTCAGCTGCAATTTTAGCAAATTTGTGGCAATTTGGTTATCTCATGTTTGTTTTTTAATCAGTCAAACACCTTGCACAAACCACTAGTCCAATGATGTACCTTATCACACATTAAGCCTAAGGGCTTAATGTGTGATAAGGTGCTTGATTATGCTAGAAATTGCTGCTGCCAATTAAATGTCGTTTCATGAAAAATAGCAACATATTGTAAGAAATTTAAAAAAAAATGAAATAATTAAAAGTATTTTTTTTTTTTAATTTCGTAATTTTTCTTACGAGAAATCGCAGTCTCTATTGAATATAACGAAGATAGCAAAAAAATCTAGATGCAGTATTTTCCTAAAGTTAAAAGTAAAAGTTAGCAAAAAGTAGCAAGAAATAGCAAAAAGTAGCAAGAAATAGCAAAAAGTAGCAAGAAATAGCAAAAAGTAGCAAGAAATAGCAAAAAGTAGCAAGAAATAGCAAAAAGTAGCAAGAAATAGCAAAAAGTAGCAAGAAATAGCAAAAAGTAGCAAGAAATAGCAAAAAGTAGCAAGAAATAGCAAAGAGTAGCAAGAAATAGCAAAAAGTATAAAAAATACAATACAATACAATACAAATAACAATTAACAACAATAAATCAAAAACCAACAAAATTAAAAAATTAAAATAAATTTTCAACAATCAAACAAATACAAATATGCAAATATGCAAATAATAAAATTCCAAAAATTATAGCATCTTTACCTATAAAAAGTACCAACCAAATAATATTACAAAATTAAGCAAGTTTAATTCTGAACCATTATTGATGAATAATTGACATTAAATATTAAAAATAGTCTATTCTCAATTCGCATTTTCTTAGTATTTGTCGACTATCCGAACCCCAGGTTTATGACAGACGTATTTGGGACCTTTTTTCCCTTCCTTATCATCAACACTTCCTCTTACAAGTCCCAGTTCAATGGACACTGCACGCGCGTCATGTGCGAAGCGCGCGTGCTCGACCACAGGTGGCGCTAATGAGACGCGACGCCCCCTCCCAACTTGAATTTCCAAATAGGTTTGAAAAAGAGAAGATGACCGCCACCCCAAAACCCAACGCGCGTCTGTCCTACCGGCTATATCCAGGTGTGAAGTAAAAAAATCGATGAATCGCCAAGTGGCACCATTGCATGAAATTTTATCATGAATTGAATTAATATTAACTACCAGGTCTATCAGATATAATTAGACCAAATAGTCGGTTAATTTGGGGCTCGTCTGCTGGAACGCATCTCATCCCATGCAGACAAAGAAGGAATCCCCTCTTTTCGCTCGTCTACACGTTAAGCAGCTGTTTACCGGGCGCTAGTGCTACTAAATCGGCTTCTGTCTTGTTGCTAAGATTACAGATGAAGCACTGAGCTGTACAGCTTATCGAGTTATCGCATAATGTGGGTAAATGTTTGTTTTGCTGCAATTATTATTCCATTTGATGCGTTCGATAGACGGTTTTTTTTTAGATTTTTAAATGTGGAAAATTGATTTTGATTTTGTCTTATATTGTTTAAGTCAAGTTTAAAAGTTTTTTTGTGGTTAATTGAATTCGCCTCAAGAAACCTCGACATTAATAAATAAATTCATGAAAATATATATAAAAAAAAATTGATTTTCTTAATTCAATTATGTTGGCAATTAATTGTTTTTTAAATATACGTATATCTATATATATAAATTATTTTTCTCACTTTAATTCATCTATTTTGTTGATTTTTTCTCATTTAATAGACAGTTTGCGATTTCTCGTACGAGATTTATTTCATTACGAGAATGCCAAAATAACGAGATACTGTTAAATATCTCGTTACATGTATTCTCTCTCGTTTGAAAAGTCTCGATCAAGATTTTTCCCGTTAAAAATCTTGTTTCAAATTATACGACTTAAAGTATACGACTTAATTTGTGCATGCGCACTGCATAGAATCACAACAATTGTCGTGAAATTCTGCCGCCATTTTCCCTCCGCTTCGGCTGCAATTTTGGCAAAATTGTGTCGTTACATATATCTCAACTAATTTTTTAATCAGTCAAACACCTTGCACAAACCACAGGCCCAATACTTAAGCTTGATTTGTAATAAAGCGTCTAGTTCTACTAAAAATTGCTGCCACCGATTTAAGTGTCGTATGTAATACGTTTCGTGACAAATCGCAAACACCGATACAAAATTTAAATAAACGAAATTTTTTTAAATCTCGTTTTCGGTCTCCTACGAGAAATCGCAAACTGTCTAATAAATCGCTGATAGAAACGTTTAAAAATTGTTACCGTATTTCATTTTATTTCAACGAGAAATTAATGCCGCGCAGCAAAGCACACGAACGTCTTGCATGTGCTTTGCTGCATCGCTGTCATTTACCTCTTAAATGCTCAACACTCAAGACCTCTTGATAAACTTAACCCCTTTATTATTTGCCATCACAACTCCCAGGTGTTGCCTAACCCACACAAACCGCACCCTGATAACCGCGGGTGTTTTAAAGACTCTATATTTCACATTTTCCAGGCACGTGCTCGATCGGATGATGCGTATCAATGTCGCCATCGGCCATTGGCAGGACGGCAGCGCCCCCAATAACGACGTTACTACACGGCAATTACGACAAATGCGATAAGACGTGGCAGGGTGCGTCTTATCGGGGGTTGGGAATCGGCCCTTGGCACACGGGGCCACTTGAGTAAATTAATAGACAAGTCGCTGCTTGTGAGGTAAACATGGCCGTCAATTATTGTCAACACAAATTGATGTTTCCATCTTGATAATCTTTTAACTGACCTTTTTTATACGTTGTTTTTTTTTTTTTTTTTTTGCATTTGAGAAGGAAGGATTGCCAGGGCTGGATCCAAGATTTATATCTACCCTTAAGGAAACTGATGACACCCAAATGGAGATGTCAGTATAATTTAAGACTAGCCCCTAACACCTTTCCTTGGTCCCCCCTTCGAACATGCATCACATGTGCTACTGTTTCACAAATATTTATTCAACAATTTCTATTCAAAATGTCTTGTATCCATCTTATCAGATGCTGGAGTGGTCAAATTGCCCATGCGCGGAAGAAATTTCAATCTAAGAAATTTTTTTTATTTTATTTATTTATTTTTTTTTTTTGGGGGGGGGGGGGAGGGGAGGAAATGGTGAAAAATTTATTTTTAATTAATAATTTACACTTTGAATTCACTATATCGTTGTATTTTTTTGTTGTTGTATTGTTAATAACCAGAAGGCAAGATGAAAGGTTGCTAAAAGGGGATAGTCCAAGTTTTCTTCATTCCCAACCCCCAGACTTAAAAGGGAGTTATAAATCATGGCAGGAGGTGGCGCCTCATTGGTCATGGTTGCAATACCCTTACCTTAAAGAAATATTTTTTCAATTTTTGTTGGTGGGGGAAAAAAAAGTAAAAAAGTTGGGTCTTACATGCTGAACTAATTGTTCCATATTGAAGACAGGTTAAAAACAATAGAAAAGTGAGTAGCACCAAGTATAGTTACCTCCTGTGGTCTCAAGTTAGATGAATCTGATGTGTCATGGCATGAAGCACTCTCTCAAAGTGTAATTGCATCCTTGGACAATGTGGGTCAGGTGTATAGTTAAAACTTGTAACTGAAATTCAGTCCACTAGTCCACTAAAAGTGTTTAAAAATAAATTAAATTGGGGGCAGTGGGAAATTTGTATTTTGGATGATGGTCAAGCTTTAGTAGTTTGTTGGTATATGATCTTCTGTCAATGAACCCCTTTATTATCGCGTGACTGGCATGGAAGAGGATGACCACAATCTATTTACCCTACCCCATCCTTCAGAAACCCTCAGAGTCTCTCTTTTGACAGCACCACTTTTTATTTGAACTTGAAAAATGCATCAAGGTCAAGTGAAGCAAAAAGTAAAGTTGTTTTTTTAAAAAAAAACAATTTGATTACTTGTAATTTTGATGCACTCTGCCATTGTCATTTACTTTAACGAAAACAATTATTATGAATAAATAAATAAATTTTTTGCCAGCTTTTGCTACAACTATATATTTTTGGCATTAAAATAGTTGGTTGATACATTTTAATGAGCATCTTTATATTAGATTATTAGAAAAAAAAGTAGGTAAATCTTATCTTTGATAACAATCTAAAAATGAAAAGTTGAACAAAACTCTTCTGGGTTCTGACAATTGAATGAAGATGCTTCCCCGCATTGCAAAAAAATGATTTTCCATAACAATGCATTTCCTCCTCAGATGTCCATTACTTTCCAACATATTATAGACTAATAATTGGATGATAAAATTGGATTTTTTTTTTAAATACAAAGCCCAGAGTCTGAGATAGAATCAAATACCATTGTTGCAATCACTCGAATGTCACATATAAAATACCTCATTATATTGTTCTGTTTAATTAAAGTGTTCAACAAGATTATTATTCAATAATATCAGATGATCAAACAACAAAACCTTACTATTTTATAGATACAAGTGTAAATCCAAGGCGAATTGAAAAACATGAACTGTATTTTACTGCATCAACTGTTATATAGTGTGGTATATCACTCTTGATATACAATGTGCAGGCGCTCGAGTTTCAACCTGTTACTACTCCCTCATGCTTATATCAAGTTACATTTTTGTTTAAATCAAAACCCCTCACAAATATGTAAACAGCTATTGTTTACATCAAATTATGCAATAATAAATCCCAAAGATTATGTATAGTGATACTATCAGTAAACTAACTTTTAAACAACTTATAAAAGCAAATTATAAAATTTTGTAAAATTCTGAAAATATTGAAATCCTATATATTGCCAAGTTGAAAACAGCTTCATATACTTCATCATTCTCTCAGCAGGAGGTCTCATGTCAGGGGTCCGTTTTCAGAGTGCAGAGGTGGAACCATAAGGGGGAATCTTTCGGCGTCTGGAGGTGTGAAAGTTCACGCGTCCACAAAGAGAAAATGGTGAAGCAAGGTGATCATAAAGTGGCGTCTCCACAATGAACTGGACCCTCTTGATGGGAAATGGTGTGTTGTAAACATGAAGGTGGGTGTCAGAGATGAAATTAGGGGGATGAGCAGATGGGAGACCCCCTCTGATGACGCCAAATGGAGTATCCAGGTGAGAATCAAAATACCTGCTATCAAACTGAGACTTGCGACTGACCACAATAGTTTCTTTTCTTTCTGTGTAATTGTGTTCACTGGTAACAAAATGGACCCAAACTTAAATATATAGGGAAAAGGCGACACAGTTTATCTTCTCTTCTTGGGAGGTGAGTGAAGTGAGATCAACCCATGATGCCCCACATTGTTTTGCAGCTCCATATCTTTTAGGGTTATGTTATGTAATTGAATTAGGTAGTAAAAATGATTATGCCCTTGAGCAAAGGACCCCATGTATTTTTTTTCATTTTTGTTGGGTGGAAGGTGTGCAGTGATTGAAATAAATGTGTGTTGTAATAATAACGTTGAAATGTTGTTGTTTTTTTGTGGTTTTTGTTGTAATTTTTTGATCAATGCTGGAAACTACAGGTTGAGAAACAAATTATATTTTTTTAAAATTAAGATATGAAACCTTTGATTTAAGGGGTGGAGTTGAAGGGGGCTGTGAAATGTAGGTCAGAGGATCCTAACACCCACTCATTGAATGTGAAATAAATAAAGAAAAGGAATAAGTGTTATTCGAGGGGATAAGTCAGAAAGGTAATAATTCGGTGATAGTTATACTGTATAGATGAAATTTGGAAAAACAACTTTTGATGCATGTGTATACTTATTTTCAAGTGTTATTGTGTCAGATCTAGTTGTTTTTGTTTATGTATAGATGAGTATTGGGTTTGTGATTTTGTGACCTGGAAATTTGACATTTTTAGAAAATTTATTTATTTTTGATGTTCTACAATTGCAGTTTTTCACAAAAAATGTTTTATTATTTCTTGTGATTTTGCTTTATAATAAATTTGTTGATTTTGTTTTTGTAATTAATAATTATTTTTATTGCATTGTTGATTTGTTGTAATTATTAAAATCACTTTTCTTTTTTCAGAATAGATATTCAACTTTTTCTAAAGAAAATTATAATTTGTTTAATTTTCTAAATTTTTACTCTAAAATCTCAAAAAAGAAAATTATTATAATTTTATTTGTACCTGACTACAGCAAAACAATCCACTTCAGTACATGAATACAGTGAACTCTCTCTAGACGGAACATACTGTAGACAGGCCAGCCCTGTACACGGGACACATATTCCTGGACCCGAATCGTTTCAATCATTTTTAATACTAAATGCATCCTGTACACGGGCCAGCCCTGTATACGGGACATGGGACACTAGATCCCAGTCCCGGGTATTTAATACCCGCCCTCTAGACTGGCCAAGATCCACTGATTGGTGAAAAAAAATCATTACTTTTACACTTTTTCATTATTTTTTTTTTTTTGAAAAAATTCTGTAGACGGGATACTTGGCTTGTGTCCCGTCTACAGGACGTCACCCACAAGGCCGAACACTCTGTAGACAGGACGCTTTTTCCCGGACCCGACGGTGTCCCGTCTAGAGAGCGTTCACTGTATATAAATTTAATGTTTACAACATTTTAATTTAACACTTAGATTTTCTTATTCCACAACAATGACTTTTAGCTAAGTAATTGCTAAGCTCAAAATTTTAGTGATGTCTATACTCCATTCACGGAATCTTGAGCTAAATTTTTTAACTTCTAAATGGAAGAATTACTGTTTAATAATCCGTATTCCTCTCACTCTGTCGTGGAAATTAAGGACCAATATGAGACTTTGTTTCCACGACAACTGGAGAGTCATGCTTAGTTCCCACTTGGCAGAAACTCCGGCAGAAAATTTTCTGCTGCAGAAAATTTTGAGTGTAGAAAGCAGCCGTGTTTATAAATTGCCTTCCTTAGCTGGCATCCATTTTTAAATTCTACTTTTCTGCATTTTTTTGCCCACTTTTCAATCCACATACTTTTCTGCGCTCAAAATTTTCTGCCGAAATTTCTGCCAAGTGGGAACTAAGCATTATACAGATTAGTTAGCAGAAATTATCCAATGTAGAAGTAAAAAATTTTAGCTCAAGATTCCGTGAATGGAGTTTTATAGTTAGACCATGCAAATTGCAAATATTATGATAACATGATTTAACCTCCAAAAATCTTGCACTGTCTACAGAAATATAAAAAAAAAATAAAAAAATAAAAAATAAATGAAAAATGTCTACAGGAATTTACTTTAAACTTCATTTATTACCTTCTTCCATTAGCAATCATTTGCTAAAACAAAATTCCAAGTCCTCTATTGTATTCCTTTTGTTAACTTACAATTTAAAAAAAACAAAAAAAACAACTTGTTTCTCAGAAAGTTACAATTATATTTTTTAATGCCATTTCTATAATATAATAACACGAATCTACAGCCGAGAATCAAGACGAGTGGCAATCTGATTCACGTGGCACTATATACCCACAGGCATGTGGCGTCAAATGTAGCGCTCGAGCCTTTCAGAACATCCCTTGTTACCCCCTATCATTAGAAAGGCGGATACAATCCTTTGCAACGGAATTTCAGGTCCCTTTTTTCTTTCTTTTCCACATTCCAAACAATTTTACATAAAATTTATCCCCAACAACGACACAAAAAAATTTTTTTTTTTCATACTAAATAGGTGTTAAAAAATACATCCTTTCATAAATGTTCCATAAATGCCATAAAACATGGCATTTATTGCCCTATAAAATCAAATTTATTACATTATAATACTCTTTAATCCAGCAAAATTCACAACCATTTAGTAAATAAGTCTTTTAAAGGCTCAATTAAAGTTCTGCTTGCCTGCAGTACAATGTGAATTTGATTGAATAATTTCCAGCCACTGGAATTTTGCAAAACAATTAGATAATCAAATTGGAAGTAATAAAAAAACATGTTTAAGCCTCAGGAGTATTTTTTTATAAAAAAAATTAATTTTAAGTTAAAGTGATTTAAAAGAGTCACCTGTGCAGCATAATTTGAATTGAATTGATTTTTTTAATTAAAAAAAAAATTAAAAAATCAAAATGGTGGTCACCTGTGGTCATATAACAATTTCTAATGCAATTGCTGACAGGGATAAAGCATTTTGGATATTTAGGAGAAATGTATGGTTGGTGTGATGAAGGTAATCTGGGAAGGTGATGATTCTGTCATGATTCATTGGATGGTTATAGACATGTGCAGTTAGCTCGAGCTATTTGATAGCCCGGCCTGAAGGCAGTATCAGCTAATTGAGGTCCATTAAGGTGTTTTTTCCCTTATTTCAGCTCATGGTGGAAAGATGTTATCAAACTAGGAAGTTATAGCACAAAAAAGTGTAGCAGGAGGTTGAGTAAAGAGCTGAGGTGGTTTTCAGGACATGACAACAATGTATCAAAGTTGTTTGTATCAATTAGGTTTTTAATTAGTTATTTTGTAAAACGTTTTGATGGAGATGGAGTTCAGTGAGTTTACGGCAACTCCATCTAGTGGCAGACTACTTTGATTAAAATGTGTTTCGACATTAAAGAATAAAAATGTTAGTTGTTAAAATAATATTTTTTGATATTGAGGAATTGTTGCTCGGTGCCTCAATAACTTGATAGGACCCCCAAAATCTTTAAAAATCTTGAATTTATTTTCTTAAGGATAATAATTTTTTTTTCCCCAAAAAATTGTCCTATAAAATCATAAAATTGGTGTATAAAATTTCTAAAATTGGTATAAAATCACTAAAATTAGTATGAAATCACTAAAATTGGTATAAAATCACAAAAATTGGTATAAAAATCACAAAAATTAGTATAAAATCACAAAAATTGGTATAAAATCACAAAAACAGGTCTAAAATCATTAAATTTGCGATGAAATCAATAATAAATTTTCCATTTTTTTTCCAATAGAAAATCTCTAAATTTCAAAGTAAATCATTACATATTTCTGAAAAACTAAAATTATTTATCACAGCAAATTGCCATTTTTTGGCCCCAAAAAATATTATTTTTAAAATTCAGCTTAAGATCCAATATGTTATACAAACATAAAGCTATACAAATAAAAAAAAAATAATGGAATCCAGTCACACTACATACCATACCCATTTTCATATTTCCCTTCAATGCACATATAGTAAACCTACGAACTTAAACTTATTGAACAACATTAATAAAGTCATCATACAAAGAAAACCCAACGAAAAAAAGCACCCATTCATCAAGACTAGAAGGATGAATAAGTTGTAATTATGGGTTTGTGAGTGCACCCATGTCCAACCAGATGCACGTGCAGCGAAAAATGTCAATCAAACAAACAAATCTCACAGTGAAATCAAAAAAAGAAGACCAAATTGAGAGGTTTGTTTTGTATCATGTTGGATATTTGCTTTGTAAAGTTTTTTTCCTCTCCACAACGGTTGATAGATGAAATAACAATACTTTTCCCGGTAAAAGATGCTTTTCCTTCGAGTGAGATCAGCCGCGCTGTCTACTTCGGGTGTGTTATTATTTCGGATCAAAGTGAGGAGAACCGACGTAATTTGATGGAATCAAGCAGAATGAAGGATACCCTGCAGGGACGTTTAATGTCACGTAAAATTCACCAAAAAGATTTCTTTTCTAGATTGGCGCCATCTTATCACTTATTGATCGACCCCCTAATTATTTCTCAGGCAGAAATCGTTGCAGCAAGTGCAGCATGGTCCGCTATTCACTTGTCTTGTCACAAGTGTGCAGTTGGTGAGGTGGAAAGTTGAAAAAATGTTGGGAAAGTTGGTGTCTGTTAATCATCAGGATTAATCTGAAATATGTCTGTTTAGAACATCATCAAAGGGAAATATGGGATAATATTAGTTGACCTACTGAGGGGTGTACCAGTGGGTATGCGGGCAAGCGCTAATGGGGACCTATATTGGAATAGATCGGTTGAAATAAATTTAATAAATATTGTAAGAATATAAGACAAAATGAGCTAAATGTAAAAAAAAAATTAAAAAATGTCGACAAAATTAAAAGATGTCGACAAAATTTATTAAAATGTCGACAAAACTGTTTAAAATGTCGACAAAACTGTTTAAAATGTCGACAAAACTGTTTAAAATGTCGACAAAACTGTTTAAAATGTCGACAAAACTGTTTAAAATGTCGACAAAACTGTTTAAAATGTCGACAAAACTGTTTAAAATGTCGACAAAACTGTTTAAAATGTCGACAAACTTGTTTAAAATGTCGACAAACTTGTTTAAAATGTCGACAAACTTGTTTAAAATGTGATAAATATCGGAAAAATGAGATAAATGTCGGGAAAAATGTGAAAAATGTGAAAAATGTGAAAAATGTGAAAAATGTGAAAATGTGAAAAATGTGAAAAATGTGAAAAATGTGAAAAATGTGAATAATGTGAATAACGTCGATCTAATTGTGAAAATGTGAAAAATGTGAATAATGTCGATCTAATTGTGAAAATTATGATAAATGTCGACAAAATAAATTCAGCAAATTTTGATAACTTTCGACAAATTGAGAAGCTTTTGATAAAACTTGACAAAAGCAAGAAACTTTTGATAAAACTTGACAAAAGCAAGAAACTTTTGATAAAACTTGACAAAAGCAAGAAACTTTTGATAAAACTTGACAAAAGCAAGAAACTTTTGATAAAAATCCACACAATTTAGAAAAATTATAAGAAATTTTAAAATCCCAAATCATACAACATCTAAAAACCTTACATAAACATCTTTCCTGCTATTTAATCTTTCAAAAAGAATTACAAAAACTTTCAACGCTCTCAAGTTAATTCTTTCGATATATCAGCAAATAGATTTATTTTTTCCCTTTTACAACTGTCAAATTAGACGTTGAGTAGGCGTGGAGGAAACACGTCCTAATTCACCCTGCTAGCAGTTGTTTAGAGCAAAAGATGGAAAAAAGAATTTTTTTTAATTTTACCTTCATTTTCCTCAATTCAGGAGCTCATTAAGGTGTTCGACTAAGATTATAGGCTGGTTAAGCTGTTCCTTTCTCTTTGATGGATCCCTATCACAAATATCTTCCATTAGGCCTCATTTCCCACGGTGCATAGCAACATTACCCCCTCCCACTTCTCATTGATTATAGACTCTTAAGAAAAGATAGAGCACCCTTAAGCGACAGCCAGCTTTCAGCAACAAACGTCTACTCGCATTACTTTCTATCACTTGCAATTAATATTGCTTTTATTTTTATTTTTGTCTTGAGTAAAATACTGTGATTTTCAGTTGCAAGTTATGATTTCTTAAATGTTTCTTTAAGTTTTCAATTAAAAATTATTTTTTTTTTAATTTTTTTTTTTTTTTTTTTATTACTTATAGAAAATTTCTTAGACATAGAGACAAAAACAAAAAAAAAAATTTAAAAATTTAATAGATTTTAGTTAGTTTATAGTTATAAAATATAATTAAAAATTTGTATTTTTTTATTCAATTAAATATCGAGGTCGTTTACACAAATGTTCCACTTCTTGAAACGCTTGGCAAAATTCTCTCTTACGATTTCTCCCAACTTCTACAGTGCAAATCGTACCAAATGAATAATCCGAAAACAACTGATGCGATCCTTCATTTATCAGACCATTACCTACATCTTCAACTGTAAATTCGGTCCAGAACGAATTCAGATCAAGAAAACAGTTTTCTGTCACTGATGGAAGTTCTTGAGCACCTTTAACTACCGGAATTTGTCGAAATTTGTCCATTCATCTGCTAAAGTATCCTCACCAAATAAAATCTCCGTAAGAAAAGAATCTTCAGGCATCAAATTATCAACGTCCGTCCAAAAAGAATCTTCCGTGAGTTTCTTAAGTTTTCTGTACTTTGGATCTCCGTCTTTGTCATCCGATTCCTCAGTCCTCACAATCTAATTCTACAGATTCATTTGTCAGTAAATTATTTTCTTCGAATATAATTTCTGTACGAAAACGATCCTCATGTAATCAAATCCGTCATCTGAGATTTTCGTCCAAAAGAGATATTCTGTGAGTTTCTGAAGATCCATGTCGGATACTCGATCAAGAACAGATGTAGAATGACAGTCTGGGGATTGTTTATACACGTATATTATTGACTAGCTTAGTTTTGCGAAAGAAAAAGAAATCTGATCAGATGTATGACACAGTTTTGAAATTCTGTAGTGTAAAAACAAACGTGCTCACTGACCAAGATCAACATGAAATAATCTTTCCTTCTGAGTTATCCCATTTAAAGGCATAATTCCGTCTACACTATACGTTTTGGGTAACTTATCGCTTTGAAAACGTGAGTGATACATGTCCACAATTTGCCCTGCTGATGAATAATCTTGAACTTTAAATTTTTTCCCCATTTGAAGACTCCAGTCACCGCTAATTTGCATATTTAGCAATAAATTTGTGTTTCCATACTTCAAGAGATAAATTTGGAGAAAGAGTTAATCACTCTGGAACTCCTATTTGTTGGTGACGTTGGTAACATTGGTTATTTTCTCTGAGGTTGCACCAGTAATGCTGTGTCCACCGATTTGATCCATCAACATAATGAACCAGCTGAGTGGACACATCAATTCCTTTACAGAAATTTTGCAATCTGAATGATCCGACGATGAAGTTCAGACATAAAAATGGTTTTTTGGATCTAGCAGATCAGAAAGTTGGATCAGACTAAAGTCAGATCAGACATTTCCCCTAGGGGTTGTGCGACCTTACGCAAGATTAACAACTAATATTATAATGATGTGAAAAGCACTTATGGAATCGACAGATATATTCAGCATACTTCACAAGCTGAGGGTTACCAAAAAAATCCCAAATAGAAGCACTGACACCTATACCCAGAAATTAGTAAGTGAGCAAAACAAAAATCTGATAAATTAACGGCCTTGCTATTGTTGATACTCTGCTCAATATTATCATGCCCTATAAAACTTAAAACATTAGCATGAAAGATATGTTCAAAACTACAGCCAATTATATATTTTTCAATTCCATAATCAGGATGTAGTTCAATGCGCTCATCGTCCAATAAAGATAAAAGTAAGATGTTAAAAAGATGATTATTTGAAAAAAAAGCAAAAAAATCTTCCCAAAGTACATAATTTTGCCAAAACTAAAATGCTAATTACTCAAGGTATAGTAAATTACATAACTGATCTGATATACTCTATGTCACACAGCACCATCTATCGGTCAAAAACACAATGAAACATGGAAATAAAAATATAGAATCAAAACAGTCTATTTGAACGACTTTTATTTATTTAGTAAAAAAAGTTAAATGTTACCTACCACACTGTATGCACAATTTAAAAAAAGCAAAAATACTATAGAACATAATTAATTTGATAAGTCCCATAACTCGGCTGACAACAGCGTTTCAAGACAAATATAACTGTTGGGCATTTCTTCCATGCTACGTTCAGCTTTGAAATCCAAATATTCGCAAACGTTTTTCAGCACGGCACCCGAAATTATGCCAAACTTTACTTCATTTGTGTCCACCTGTTTCGAGAGAATGGCCTCAATTGCTACTGACAGAAGGGCATGTTTGTGCTTGATAATAAATTCGTGTTTATCCGACGATATCAATTTGACGTACACGGAATCTTCACATCTTCTGTCAATCTTCACGGCGATTGTATCCATATATACTAATAGCGAACTGTCCGCTAATCACATGACCTTCACGATACGCTGTTGGCGTTGCGAACACCCAATCAAAGCGTATTGTGGAGAAAAAGTGTGCGCCAATCGAAATTGCTGATGGCAATGATGTCATATGCAAATGGCGCCCAAATTGTGTCGCCTATCTATTAAAAAGCAGCCAAGTACAACAAACAAACACATAAACGTTTAAACACTAGCCAACAATCCATTGTGCAGTGATCAGTTGTTTCTACAAACAAACAATAGGAACAATAGGAGTGTTAAAATGATTGATTTTTTAGCAAGATAAACGGATGTTTCTGCTACTGCAGTTTAGTTAGTTTAGGAAGCCCACGCAGTGGCCCCGCCAGAGGCGTTAAAGCAGAGTAGCGACGCACCAGCAGAGCAACGATACGGGTATAAGCATGGCATGGGAACGCTGACCCAGTTTTGAACGAGTTTGCGTAATTTAAAATTGAAAATATGTCGAGATGGAAGATAAAATGAAAATAATAGAAATCAAGAAAAATGTAATTGAGAAGAAAAAGAATTTTTTTGACACGTGGAATATACCCGGGCCCAACTAGTCTGTCATACTAAAAGCTATATAATCGCAAAATAAAAACTAACAAGTAACAATCAGTAAATGACTAAATCCATGATCACATTCCGTTAAATATATTTTTACTTTTACGTCTAAATATATTTTACATCTTACAGGCCACAATCCGAATATCAGCTTTTGCTGTAAAATTAGTTTCTAAGATGACCTCTGAGCATATCGACTTACTGTCACAGATTATAATCTATGGTACTGTTACTATAATGACAGTACACCCGCATTAAAATGTCAACATGCGTACTTAACGCATTAGAATGCATTAGAAACGCATTAGAAACGCATTAGAAACGCATTAGAAACGCATTAGAATGCATCAAGCTGTAGTACAAGCAATATCCAAAAGTATCAACTCGAACTTAAAACGTATTTCAGATAAATTAATGTTTATGGTAATTAATTAGTAAGTTTTATAACTCCCAATGAATACCAAAATACACCAAAATACACATATTTATCCAATGAATACACCCACTTATTTACACTTATTTATCCACATATTTCTATAATGCATTCACCAAAGCACAAAAGCATCTTGTGTACATCGAACACAATACACAAAAGTATAACATCGACTGGCCACACAATTATTTTTAATTGTCTCGCAATTATTCGAATAATGAAAAATTCAATGTGGATATATGCGTATTCAAACGAGCAGTGGGGAAAACGCCCCAAATTGCTTTCCAAACACATAACGGGAATCAGCCAGATAGTGCTTAACAACGAGCTCAAAGAAATAATCCCTTTTATAGCACTTACACAATACTTGGGAAAACTCCCAATGATTGAGTTATTGCAATAAGGTTCAGGTTTGTTGTTATTCCAGTGTTGCAGGAATTGTTGCTGCACATGGTCACTGCGCACGCTGATTAAAGTAATTATATATCGTGTATGTATTAAACAACAATTTCTTTTATTTAGTTATATAATGCATATCATCAGTAAAAGAAGAAAAACTACACAAATTCAACCGCATACTGTTGTACTGCATCCTAGCAACAATCCACAACATTTTTACACTAAAAAGAAGAAATGTATTTTGTGGATACAGAACATATTGTGGATTGTATCAGTGCTAGTGAGTAGCGCATTGTGTACCTGGCAACTGACTATTTGCGTCAACAAGTACTTGGAGCACCCTATTGGAACTACCGTAAGAATTGAAAAGTTCACCAACTATACATCTCCTAGTCTTTCACTTTGTCCTTTCAATCACTTAACGACATTCAACTTTAAAGAGAAATTTTACCAACATTGTACACAAAATGAAGTGTGCAATGCTTCCAGCAAAGCTGACCAGAAAAATTTTCCTTTCGAGGAAATGAATATTACACTTTTGAATTTGTGGTATCCAAAAACAAACATATCCATCGATGCTGATGTTAGAGTAAGTTTATAACATCAATTAATAGTTTTGTTTTAAATTTAATTTTAATTTGACATTTTAGTGTTTATATGCTATCAATTCTACACAATGTGAAGCCAATGACTGGTTAAAATATACTTTTATTGATACAACAGTTGGTCCATGCCTAATTTTCTACTCTAGTAAGAGATATTCAATTGTGTGATACATTTTTTGGGTTTGATACTTTTAATCTGTTTTTTATTATCTCGCAGATGTGCAGTGGTATTATGTCGGAAAAACCTGGTTATTTTGGCTGAAATTAACAAACACTACAAACAAATTGTACATGGTAAGATTAATCATTTTTGTATAGTTAATATTAAATCATTAATGTAAGTTATTGGTTACAGGCTGATGTTCATGCATCAAAATTAATGAATCTTCTGTTTATTGCAAAAGGATTAATTTTGGAAAAATATATCAATAACCTAGAAATATTAGAAACCAAGGTAAACCAAATGTTTAAACAGTTGGCGTGCACCAAGATACTATATCTATAATACATATATCTTAGTTGGTGTTCTGCTCATGCGCATTCGAAAGTTATCTACAACAATAGGTTTTTCTGTTTGTAACAATAACTCCTCTGTTGTGATAACACTATCCCACCACACATTTCAATGGTTGGGTTGAGTCATTGCAATGAGATGTGGGTTGTAGCGTACAATCGTTTAACAATGCACAACAATAATGGGGCGT
Source organism: Strigamia maritima (assembly GCA_000239455.1). Lineage (NCBI taxonomy): Eukaryota > Metazoa > Arthropoda > Chilopoda > Geophilomorpha > Linotaeniidae > Strigamia > Strigamia maritima. Next base: position 17,969 of record JH431820.1, read on the forward strand.
TATTGTTACAGACAGAAAAACCTAGTCGCAAATGTGTATGGTTGTCCAAAACCCTTAGCAGTAGGTGGGTTCGAAAATGATTTTGCACTGAACAACCAGTGCAACTGATAGTGTAAATGTCAAGTTGCATGACTGACTTTTCAAGTTAAAATGTTGCATATGCATTTACACTGGAATTTACACTGGAATTTACACTGGAATTTACACTGGAATTTACACTGGAATTTACACTGGAATTTACACTGGAATTTACACTGGAATTTACACTGGAATTTACACTGGAATTTACACTGGAATTTACACTGGAATTTACACTGGAATTTACACTGGAATTTACACATAATTCACACAAATATGGCTGCAGTAATAAACAAACAAGCTGTACGGAGCAAATGTTTTTCAGCAAGCACATCATTCTTGCCTGCTTAGTAACATTAGATAGTAACAATTAGAAACAAATAGTAACAATAGTAACAATTTTGAGAATTATGCACATTGTTACTACTTACATTCGCAAGGATTCAAGATGGCGGCAAACACAACACTTTAAACGTCAAATTCCGTTGCACGTGCATTTGCACAACGAAAATGGGTCGTTTCCGTTTAACATGGTTGAACGAGGTTTACACGAATTAATTCGAGTAAACAACGTGCAAATTAAAATTTAAACGAGTGTAAACGTGGTTACACTCATTTAAATAACTTTTCGAATCCCCTAGTGTTTCTAACACACAGTAGCTGGCGCAACGGAGGGTTTTAACACTGCCAAACCTGTCTCGATCATTGGGGTGTAGGGATTCCATGAAATTTAACGGGATGTAACGAGATGTAACGAGATTTAAGTGGATCCCACAGATTCCCGAGCAAAGCCGAGCTGTAACTGCTAGTCCTAAATATATGATAGTTTGCTCCCCGCTTGAATTTTTCATTGTGTCATCATGACGTCACAATGCTGCCTTCTAAAACACAAATTTCATTAGCCTGTGTTATTTCCAATTATATAGTTTGAATATTTGAACACCACTAAAGAACCATGCGTCACCAATAATGAAGAGGTTGAGTGCATTAATAAATGGATTAATGACCAATTAAGAACTTCTGACATAACATGCAGGTTAGAATAATAAGAATTAAGTGTAATAATACTTAGTACATTACTTCTCAAACCTTCAAACTTAGATGGCCTTTCATGAACTCGACATTGCCATTATGCAATTCAATATTCGAGATGGAAAAATTGAAACAGAAAATAGTGCATTATCAATTGTCACGAGACGACTTCAAGTGCAAACGACCCTGTTCTGTGTCCACATTTTTCATGGAAGCCATTCCTAGCTTCGACAAAGCGCCAAACAACATTACTGAGATTGCTATGGTTTTTAAAATGAATACGAAAGAAATTGTTACTGAATTTTTCTCTTATCCATTTTCAAGTTTGGTTTCCGATATTGGTGGTAGCGTTGGACTTTTCCTCGGCATTTCCCTACTTTCTTGTTTGCAATTTTCACGCAAATTTCTAATCAATAAAATGGACTAACACTCTACTTAACAAAAAGATCCAAGTACTCATTTAGTTTAGATTCACTGGCTAATAATAACCACTATATTGACGTTTCTAATACATGTACGTGCTTTTAAAGCAAACAGAAACAAACTTGCTTTTAAGTTTATATTATCATTCACTCACTTACCTAAAAATGTCATGACAACGTTATTGAAAAGTAATAAAAACTGCAGCAGTCATTAATAACGAAACACATTTTCTCTAATAAAAACTAGAAAAAAACATTGCAACATTGTGAAAATAACATTTACAATGTTGAAGCACTGTTCCGAATGTCACTTCTTTTAACATTGCCATAACGTTGCCAAGGTTCTCAAGTAACACCAAATGTTGGTGCAACATTGCAGCAATATTTAAAAGTAACATTGACATATGTCAAAAATTGATGTTTGTTTCAATGTTTATTGCCAACATTGGTACAACACTGCAGTAGTAGTGAAAACAACCCAAACTTGATACCTGCATTGGAAAATGTAACATTCATTTCACATTAGCAACGTGTTGCAAAAATACCGTAAACATTGCCAACATTCAGGTGGCATTCAGAACTTTCCAGCAACATTTGCGTGTTACCTGGGTGAGCTTGGTAAGGTCTATAGGACTTTATTGGCCACTACTGGCATGGCTGATTTCAACTATATTTTGTTACTTATACTTCAACATTAACTTTTCACGAGCCTTATGCTTGGTTCCCACTTGGCAGAAATTCCGACAGAAGAAAATTTTCTGCAGCAGTGTTTACAAATTGCCTTCCATTTTTAAATTCTACTTTTCATAACTTTCTTGCCCACTTTTTAGTCCACAGGTGAGAACCATCGACAGAAAAACATAATTTCTGCACTCAAAATTTTCTGCAGCAGAAAATTTTCTGTCTGGGTTTTTGCCGAGTGGGAACCAAGCATAAATGTAATTGAGATTCAACTCCGAGTAGAAGCCGAAATGTATATACTTGTATGAATGTGACACAATAATTTATTTAAAATACGCCACTAAAATCAGTCATTGAAACAGCCTGATGCTAGGTTCCCACTTGGCAGAAACTCAGATAGAAAATTTTGTGCAGAAAAGTATGTTTTTCTCCCGTGATCGAGGGGTATTCGGAAAGATGTGACGGTCTTGAATCCCGTAGTTTAATTAACTGTAACTATGATGCACTGAGTGTACCAAAGTGACAGTAGAATAAATATATACATGAATAAAGTGAGTTTATTTAATGTTTGGGATGAGAGATGAGAGCTAATAGTAATTAAGTAGACTCTAGGATTCTACTTAAAGACTATGGTACAAGTATCTGTACATGGTCAAGGAATGTTCTCGTACGACTATTCGAGATTAATCTCCCGTGATCGAGGAGTATTCGGAAAGAGAATTTTTTCAGTCTTAAATTGGTAGGGTCAAGGGCGATTCTCAAGTCAGTAGCGCCTATGAACTGAGCAAGCCATCAATTAACTAGCGAGGCTTTTTGGACTCAAAAAAATTCTCAAAGTAATTAGCACTAGTAAAGAGCATGAAATAATTTTGATCGTTTTTATTTAAAGTATTTAATCAGTTTGATCACTGCAATATATGGAAAACTAGACAATAGAGAAACAGCAAAGGATCTTTCAAAATTTCAAGATTTGACAGATAAAAACAGATTGGACATTGTCTGTATTACAGATGTAGTTCTACGTGATCTTTGCACACCATCTTGCATAAGTTATTTTCTATGTCAAAACATTGTAATTTTTCTTGCGGAATAACAGAAAAAAAATGTTTTACCTGTATTCAAGTTGTGATAATTTTGAAATACAGCATCTATTGCAGAAATTCTTGTTAATTTTTCTCAAAAATACAATCTGTAACATGTTGCATTAATTATAATTTGAAGATCGCATTTGATACATCTAATGAGAATTGAGAATCTAATGTTCAGGTTGAACATCATTAAAAACAGATTAGGAGCTCGTAATTCGATGATCCGGCAATGTGATGTTTAACAGGAACACTCGAATCTCGTTAAAATCAACAAATGATGTTTCTAACTGATAATTAGCACAACATGTTACAGATTGAACTTTTCTATGAAATACGCCCTGAGAAAATTCATTTTTAACTACTTTTTCACTTCTCCAATTGGTTATAACACAACACGTGTATGACACACGGGTCCTATTTAAATGCATTGAAAAAGCCAAGTCAGGACAGAATCTTCAAGCAATTCAACCGAAGACACTCCATTTCAACAAATTCTTCATTCAACCCGAACAGGTAACGACTAATTGTTATTTCTAAATACAAGTATAGTCTAAATTTGATATTGTATTTTTAATTTCTTATACAGGTTCACTGAAAAAAATCATGGACATTAAGTTTATCATTTTGATGGTGTGTGCTTTTGCTGTGCTTGCTCAAAATGTGTTGGCATCAGGTAAATTCATTAATTGAATAAACAAATAAATAAAAAACGAAGTTGTCCTTTTACGCGCTTTGTATACCGAAGAATATTTACAATTATTGTTTAATTTTTTTAGAAGAGACTGAGAATAGTGATAATGACATTCTAGAGCGGTATTCACACGGGCCCGATAGAAAAAAGTAAGTTTACATTTGCTTTAGTGTAGGAAATAATAAAAATAATAATAAAACTCGTCTATTTTTTCTACATTTGTGATTGGTCTTGAAAAAGAATATAAAAATATTAATTGTTTTAGTTTCCAGAAGTGCCTCAGAGTAAACGCAAATTGTGATTTAAATGCGGACAACTGCTGCTCTGTGGTTGGTTTCCAATACATATGCAGAACTGGCTTGTGGGGAAGTTGGGGAACACCGTCTTGCGATTATGAATTCAAGAGCTCAGGAGGACGCAACGGAGGGCGTCGGTCTGTACCATAGGTGTTTGTGGATAATGGATACTATTCTATAATATTAAGTTAAATCGTGTATAACTTAATTATGATTAAATAAAAGATACCGTACTCATATGAATTGTGATTATAGTAAATGTCCTTCCAATTGCGGTAAGGTGTATTTTCTTACAACTCAGTGCAATTGGACATAAACAAATTGATAAACACAGACAAAATTCTTAAGGCAATTTTTTTTGTGTACAGAAAAAGGGTCGGAACGATATGTGGGTGTAATTATAAAACATTCTCTTTTTTAAAATCAAAATTTATATTTTTATAACTTTTGTCCAATTTATTTTTAAATGGAACCAGTGTTTAGGTTCTTAAAGTGTCTTAACTTAAGCTATTATAAAGGGCCTAAAACAAAATTTAGACACCTAGATTTGCAGTGTGATTGTTTTGATATTGAAAAGCGCATCAAGAGGCATTCAACTGAATTAGCAGAATTTTGATATCTTTACCGTATCCGTTGGCAAAATTTTTGACCTGGTCAGTAATTCATGGGACACCCTGTATACATTTAAAGCATACTTTCTGTCATCAACTTTTCTAGACTAAATGAATAACTTATTAAAATAGTCTAGAACTAACCAAATTTTACAATTTTTCACACTCATGCCCTTATGGCTTACTGCACAATGACCCAAAATCGTGATAAATATGCGGAAATTTTTTTTATTAGATATGATTCAACCAACACAATTAGAATAGTATACTTGTAAAAATTTGTACTTACAGTCAACTTGATCATGACGCAATTGGGCTAAAGTGTATTTTAGGGGCACCTCTCCAATTTAGATGAAAATTACTCACCAGACGTAGTTTTATGTGCAGATTCCAAATCTGCAATCCGTTTTTGTCGGAAACGCACTGAAATTCAATTTTAAATTCACTTTCCAGTCCACTTCACCTATTAAGCTGAGGTCAGCCCGCCGCAGGCGTTAGGCTAGAACATGAAAAACGTGAACTGGAAATTGAAATTGAAATCGAATTTCAGTGCGTTTCCGACAAAAACGGATTGCAGATTCGGAATCTGCACATAAAACTACGTCTGGTGAGTAATTTTTATCAAAATTGGAGAAGTGCCCCTAAAATACACTTTTACCCGCAATTGTTTGGTTTCATCAAGTCCATTGTTCGAAATGTTAAAACAACATTGTGTCGTCTATTGATTGAGTAATAATTCAAAGCCACCCGTTGCGCCATGCGATTGTTTTCGTCTCGATCGAGAGACGCCATCTTTTTTTTTCATTGGTTGTTGCTAAAAACTGGATGTGACGCGAATGAGATGGCAAAAAACAAAACACAAAAATACGGAAAGTTATAAATCAAAATTTTTATATAGAAAAAAAATAAAATAAAAGTAACTCAATTTTTTATTTGTACATTACCATAAGTATAAGTAGCAATCTAGCAAAGCTAATTACCTGCGATCATTTTTTTTTAAAAATGACTTCATAAATATCAAATATAAAATATATATATATATATATATAAATATCTAAAACCATAACCACCACAATAATTCAATACCAAAGAAGCTACAACCACTTTATTTCTAAAAACAAATTGTTTTATTTAGCTACTTCTGTATTTCAGAAATTTCACTCAACCTGAATACAGGTAACAAACATTTTTTTTCTATGTTATTCAGCAAGAAAAAATACAATTTTTTTGATATAGAAAATAATTTATGGAAGATGTACAGGTGTGCAAAGATGATGAACTACATCTGCAATACAGAAAATGTCCAATCTGTTTTTATATGTCAAATCTTGAAATTTTGAAAGATCCTTTGCTGTTTCTCTACATTGTCTAGTTTTCCATATTTTGCGGTGATCAAACTGATTAAACACTTTAAATAAAAACAATCCAAATTATTTTATGCTCTTTACTTATTTTTAATTCAATAGATATAAAAATTAAATTTCTACGAAACCCTAAAAAATCTTTGCAACAAACATTGCCGCGACTTAATTCCATGAATAAATAAATAATGATTAAATTTTAGTACTCTCAAATCCAAATAATTCATCAAAAAAACAAAAACGACAAAAACCACCATTTGCCAACCATGATCACAAATCTAAAAAAAAAATTAAAAACATACATAAATTTTCCAAAAATTGCTTATACGGTGTGGAATTTTTGGGGAAAGAGAAACACAATAGGTGGCGCAGCAGTCGTGGTCACGCAGACGTGACCACTTAATCAGCGAATCAGGAATCAATATCTTATCTTATCTTAAGCTTTTATTTTATGTACCGGTATATAAATCTCATGTTTTAATAAAAAATCACTCTAAGTTTTAATCTTTGCCTTAGTTTCATCGGTAGCGAAAAAGATTAGTTTACAACGGTACTCATACAAAAAACTCATTTACCATTCGATGAATCATGAAAAAAAGAAGATCCGATAAATTCAATTCCTGGAATCATCATAACTTTTTTCGTTAGTGCTGCTAAATAAGCATCACCTTCTTCCACACTAATTAAATATTTCTCTTCTTCGATCAATTCTTTCTCTTTTTCCAAGTTCTTCGCAAGTATTTTTTCTAGTCTTAAAAGTTTCCATGCTACATTCAGCATTTCTTCTCTTCGTGACATCAACAATGCCTTTTTCTTTTTTCTATTTCGCTGAGCATTTTCCTTTTTTTAATTCTCTCTTTTTCAAGACGCTCCTCTTTCGGTACATTTTCATTATCATTTCGTGTTTGATGAGGTTTTATCACCGAAGATTTCCTTAAAAATAACTGTTTGTTCTCACTTTGGTGTGCTCCTACCAGACAAGATTGTTTTTTAGGATTCCTTCGAACTGCAATAGCCTTTTTCCTCTGACCCTTGATCGGTTTTACAGTAGACACTGTTTCCGGTGCTAATTTCGTGGAGAAATAATCCAAAGGCACCAAACTCTGATTTGTTGCGTCTGTTTCCGCATTTTCCATCAATTGATCTGTCAAAACACATTCTTTAAATTCAATTGTCTCAAGGCCTGTCGTGGCTTCTGCATTTTCAAGAGGTAAATAATAAAAAAGTTGTTCAGAATATTCTTTCAATGGTTGTTCTGGTTGTTGAGTGTATCCCACCAATGTTAGGTTGAATAGTTGATCTGGTTGAATGTCTGTCTGGCTTTGCAACGGTTGAACGACATCACAATCTTGACTAAAATTATCTGGAAGTGAAAAATTGGCATTGTTATCTATTTGACAACAATTATTTGAGTGTGTTTTACCAAGAGTAAATACTGGTTCTAAGGTTTTCAAATATTCGTTGTCAAACCATTCTGGTGTCCATGAAAGTTGTTGGGTTTCAATGCTCTGATGGGTTTCATCAACTTCTGTTGAATTTTGAAGTTGAAAATTGAGGTCTAAATAATCAAAATTCATTGTTGACATAATGATGATCACCAACAAGATGTTCTATAGATGAGAGTATTGTTATGTAGTATTGACTCACTTGTCAGTATAGAGAAAACCAGAATTTGATTGGGCATTCGGAAAACCTGATGTTATTATTAAGTTGATGATGCCAAAAACGCCTGTGCTTCAGTCTTTTCGGTATTTGTAGCCGCTGCGTTAAATTTTCTCCGATGGTCTTCATCAACAGTGCAGCACACACACTTTACCATGTGAATTGTATGTCGTCCCACTGATCTATGATCTGTTTAAAGCTGTTAAATCCACATCCAACTCGAGAAACAAGCATAAAAGTCTTTTTGGTACAATTCACGTTGCTTCAACTATATAAAGAAATCTTTTACCTGTTTTGTTCAAGCTTAATAAGGAATAATTTATTGCAAAATTGACTAGAAAATAAAAAACAATTTTGAAATAATATAATTAAAGATAAAGTTGAATTAATGACATTATTGTTTACATGTGGATGTACAAACCATCAGAACAGAATCAATTTCAGAGAATGAAAAATATGTTATTCCAATACAAATTTTGTTATATCTTGTAAGTTTTTAAGTCACATTAGACCATCAACAATATGCAATCCTTTCACAGTACTATATAACAAGTGTAACACCATCTCATGAAGAAAGTTACTTCTCCAAAATTTAATTTCTTTGCTCTTCAAGACGTTTCTTATGTTACCACTTCATTATTAAATCACTAGGTAAGATTTCTTTTTTAGGAAGTCTTCGAACTGCAATTGCAATTTTTCTCAGATTCTCGACAGGTTTTCCAGTGGCGTCCGCATTTGATTTTAAGTTCGCCGCGTTATAATCGAATAATACTACAGTACCCGAATCCTCACTGTCTGTCGATTCAGTTGGTGAATTTGAGGGCGAAATACCCTCCAATATCAAGGAATTGTCTTGCCCTAATTCCCCATATTCATGCGCTTGATAAAATGATGGATGTTCGAAATATTCCGCCAATGATGGTTGATGGGTGTCTGTGTCTGCCTGGCTTTTCAATGGTTCAAGATTTAAAAAATCGAAATCTTCTGTAAGTAAAAAATAAAAATTATCAGAGTGCTGATTACGTTCAGTTATGCTATTTTACCGTAGATAAAGGGTGTGAATTCAAATTTTGGTATTGAAGCATTCAGATATTCATTGCCAGACAAATCTGGTGCCATTAGGTTCTGGCTACCGGTATTTGTAATGTTTTCATCATTCTCTGTTGAATTGTGGGGTTGTAAAATGAAATCATCGATCTCCATTGATGACATCTTATACGTGATATAAAAAATAGATGAAATATTAAAATGATCTTTCGAATTTCGACTTGTGTTTCTATATGATCAAAGACTACAAACAGATTTTCCTCGGGTGAATCGAAAACCAGACGTTACTCAGGTATATAGAAAACCTGATTTTGATTATCGACATTCCCTAAGAATTTGAATTTCATTTCAATCTTTTTATTCGCTCACAAAAATTCAAAACAATTCAACAGTACACTGTTAGAAAAAAATATTATCATTTTATTTCGTAATTTATTTTTATTCTAAAACATCTATGTTAAATTGTTAATGCATATCCCAATTAATATTTAAATTTTGCGTAATGATATACTTTTGTTCATTATTTTATCTACCACAGCCTTTCGATCTTTTTTAGTGGTATTACAAATTTATTTTATTTTTGTAGACAAATACACAAGTAAAATATGAATGTTAAAAGAATACAAAGTAGAATTTTATAAAAGGTAATACAGTATTTCAATTTGTTAAATCCAGTAACTTTTGAGCCAAGAAAAATAGCAGCCTAAAGGTAGCGCCATCTAGTGATTAATTTTATAACTTAGTAAAACTTTAAATTTGCTCACTTTCCACCATAATTCCATAAAAGCAAGATCGGACCAAATTGCTTCTCTATTTTCCATCAGTTGTCCATTCTTTTTGACAAAAACTAAAATCATATGACAAATCTAAAAAAAAATTCATATACGGTAGTTTTTAAAAGATTAAAAATTGCTAACTCGCACATTACAAGAACCTGTTTCCTCATCTGATGGATCATCCTCAACTGATGTATCAATCTGTTCACTTTGTGTTGAATTTCCAATTTCATCTTTTGACTCTGACTCTGAATGACTGAATCTTGTAAACATTCCAATTTTTAATAACAAAACAATATCACTTGATTTTCAAGTGCTTTCATCTTACAAGATTTCCTTTTAAGACATTCCTCTTTTGACAACTGTTCCTTATGTTTTTGTGTTTGAAATGCTGGGACCAGGCCAGATTGCCTATTTGATAATTCTTCGAACTGCAGTCGAAATTTTCCTCCGTTTTTTCAAAGATGGTACAGAAGGAACTGTTAAATCAACGGCAAAATATTCCCCTAAAGATGGTTGCTCCGGTTGTTGGTTGCTATTTACTTGCTGATGTAGTTGAAAGGCATCAGAAATTCAGAATCTTCTCCAGAATAATTTAAAAATAAAGAATAAATATTACGAATTATTTGGTCGAATTTTGTTGAATTTTCTAATTCTAGTTTATCCATGTTAACTATTTTCACTGTAGAATTCTGATATTGATTGCCAGAGCCATTTATTGACAATCGAGGTTATCGTTTAGAACGTTTTTATCTTCTTCCATCGAATTTTGAGGTTGTGAATTGAAATTATTTGCATCCTTTGCTGCCTGCATGTTTAATTGACAAAAAATGAACTTTCAGTATGAAAGTAATCTGTTATTGTTGAAGATCAGATGCAAGTTGATTTCTGATCGAGTTCGGTTCTGAGAAAACCTGGGATTTGCCAGGTACCGATATCTCTCGCGATATCTGGAAAGCAATATATAGTTTAAGAAAACCAGAAATGGATCGAAAACCTGATATATAGTTTTAAGAAAACCCGAAATGAATCGAAAACCTGATATGAAAAACCAGAAATAGTTCGAAAACCTGATATGAAAAACCAGAAATAGTTCGAAAACCTGATATATAGTTTTAGGAAAACCAGTAATGTATAGGCTGAATGGAAAACCTGACTTTAAGTTGTCCCAGGTAAAGAAATCTATTGTTAAATTTGCTATTTCTAGAAAAATTTAAATAAGCTGTAATATTGATACCATATTCCCACCCCTTGTGCGGCATGCTGGTAAAAGCGAGCCCGACCAGATTCTACAAGTTGACAACTGTTTTTTTTTCCAGCATGCTGTAAAATACGAATTAGTGCTGTAAAACGTAATACTCACTTTAATATCCGGCATGCCGGATACTTGGAATTATCCAGCACCCTGGTTAGACCCAGCTTTATCTGGCATGCTGCAAAAAGAGAAGGAATATGGTATAAAAGAAAACTCGGTAAACATAATTTTTTTTAAAACCATCTGACGTTTTCAAGTTTCAATTTTTTATCGCACACAAAAACTAAAATAACTCAATGCTTTGAATTGCATATTTATTACTCCAACCACTTTTTGATGACCTGATAATAAAACTGACAGACAAACGTATAAAATAAATCAGAAATAATAAATAAAAAAATTTCCTCTTCGCGCTCGCTGCATCTGACATCTGAAATTCAGATTTTCCGTCTCGCACTATTTCAATTTACGATGCAAATATCAATAAAAATTCCTGCTCCGCTCTTCTGTTTACCAGGACCAGCGTCCACCGTTCGGGGCGGGCGAAAGTGCGCGGCTTTCTTCATTCATCGCATCAAAATTCTTACAAAGGGCGGGTCAGTGGAACGAGAAAGAGCTGCAGGCGTCTTGAGCACGTGGCTGACAGTTCACCAACTCGAGCGAGCGACCGATGATTCCAATTTTCATCCGAAATGAAACGGGTCGGTCTGGGCGTCGCTCTGCTGCTTCTACTAACGTCCTTCCAGGTAAAAAAAAATATTTTTTTGTTGAATATATTATTTAATTTCATTTTTTCTTAGTCATTTTCAATAGCTCAAGCGGACGATCTTTTCAATATTTCACTTTTAATATCTCAATTACTCGGATTATCACCAACACCAGGTTTGCCCTCATTTTTTTATTTATCTATTTTTTTTGCATCCAATTTTTTAATTTATTTATTTTTTTGCCTTCCATTTTTTTTATTTGTTTGCGTCCCCTATTTTTTTATTCTCCTTTTCGGTTTTTTTAATGTGTTTTTGTCCCTTTTTTAAAGATTTTGGATCACCCATTTTATTGGCCTCTTTTTTGTTTTTCTTATGTTTTTGTCCTTTGTTTTGAGTTTTTAATCTTTAGTTTTTTTATTTATTATCCTTTATATTATGTTTTTTAAAAAATGTTTTGGTCATCCATATTGTTTTCTTAAAATGTATTTTTAACCTCTATTTTTTTTTTTTAATTTTTAATTTTTTTATTTCTGGTTAATATCAAAATTCTTCGAAAAAGTAGGTTTCGCTGCACCTTACTCCCACAAGTCGTCGTTCATTGAACCCACAAAGCGATGCAAAGTGTTGAGTAAATTAGTCATAATTTGATTTGCATAATTCATTAAAATTAATGATAGTAAAATAATAATAATAATAATAATAATTATTATTATTATTATTTCTTTTCACTTTTCATCATATAACCTCATTTTTTTGTCACTTCATTTCCTTTCTTCTGTAATAATTTGTCTTAATTGTCCATTGAGGATAGCCAGGAACTCGTTATACCTGACATATTACATGTAGATGTCGTTCTTCCTTCAGTTTTTGTTGGTGTCCCCATTTGCAAACAGAAGGAATCTGGGGCATTCCGCCGCAGTCGAACCCTACTTGCCCCGAGCCCTCGAAAATATGATTATATAGTTATTATAACGATTTCGACTATCCTTAGCAAATAAATCGAAATATTAAGATAAAAAAATTCAAAACGATTCAAAGAAAATTCAAAAAAAAAAAAAAAAAAAAACAATTTAGAAAAATTTTAGAAATTTTTTTTAAAGAAATTCAAAAAATTATAAAGTTCATAAAAAAATTCATAAAATTTTAAAAAAAGCAAAAAAAAATGTTTAAAAAAAAAATTCATAATTACTGACTGAAAATTTCTTTTTTGCTTCCTCTTTTCCTATTCTTTCTCGGTACCTCTAGTGTCAAAAAATGCATATTTGAACTTGATATTTTTAAATTTAACAAATTAAAATGCATTTTTTGATTCTAATTGGATTATTAAACTGTGTAGAAATAGGCCATAAAAAAATTAAATCATTGCGCTACTTAATCGGTTTTTTAAAAACCCGAAATGAATCATTTCCTTTTAAATACCTTTCAAACATTATACACCGATGACCTTTATTTCAGTTCCTTGTTTTCAAATTGTACACATTTACTGGGAGTAGACAATTTGTAGCGATATTTAGTTCATTCATTCAAAGAATTTAATTTTTTTTCCTCGTCAATTTATTCATGTTTTATAATTTTCTGAATAGAAAAACCGAAACCGAATCCTTCAGAAATTTCCGAAACCAATGAAAAATGCCGTAAGTAAACTTTTATTGAATAAAAAATCTGATCGGTTAATTTTTTGACATTAATTCCTAGATTGTGGGCAAGCAAATCTAGGCATGCGCATTGTAGGTGGTGTTGCAACCAGAGTTAATGAGTATCCATGGCAAGTGAGTCAAAAACGTGATGTACTAAAAAAAAAATTCTTGTAACATTACATCTTGTACATTCTCAGGCAGGAATCAGTACTCGGACCGGTTACTTATTTTGTGGCGGAACTTTGATAAACGACCGTTATATCCTGACAGCCGCTCACTGTACTCGCGGGTAAGTCGATCATAAAACTGAGGTTCCAGGTTTAGCAACCGACGAGTATATCCTGTTCTCTATTTAAAGAGTAAAGACTAGTTATTCTAAACCAACTTTTAAGTCTTTAAACCTGATATTTTCTTCCAGTATCTACTTTATTAAAGTTTTCTTGGTTAGTTTATATGCCATGTGGATAATTAGAAATGGCCAAAGATACTAGTGTCGGTAATAGTGGATGTAACCAAAAGATATACTGGTACCAATAATAGTGGATATAGCCGGAAAATTCGGGTACCAATATAGCTGAAAGATTCTGGTATCGATGAGTCAGTTGATATAGCCGGAAGAACCTGGTACCGGTAAGTCAGTTGATATAACCGGAAAAATACTGGTGCCATAAATAGTCAGAAAATGTTGTCAGAAGATGCGATCGAAGATGCGGTCAGAAGATCAGGCCAAAGTATACATCGGAAGATGTGGTCAGAACTCAGAAGATGTAACCTGATGACATGGTTGTCAGAACTCAGAAAATGTAACTTGTAATAGTTATAGATAGTGTTGTCAGAAGATATAGTCTTAGCCTAGGTTCCCACACAAAAAAAATCGCGCGATTCCGTTTTGCGTTTTGCCTCAAAATCGTGCTATTTTTTAAATTGAAAAATTTTTCGACGTTTTTCTGTGTTTGTGCCGCATGTGGAAACCTAGAAAAATTTTCAATTTTAAAAATAGCACGATTTTGAGGCAAAACGCAAAATGGAATCGCGCGTTTTTTGTGTGTGGGAACCTAGGCTGATGCTAGATTCTCACTTGCGGTAAAATCACGCGATTTTATTGCGTTTTGCAGTTTTTTAAAACTTATTTTGCCTCAAAATTGCGCTATTTGTAAAATTAAAATTTTTTTAGGTTTCCACATGCAGCAAAAACAGAGAAAAACCTAGAAAAACCTAGAAAAATTTTCAATTTTAAAAATAGCGCAATTTTGACGTTACTTTTCCGCGCGGAATTCGCGTGATAAAGCGGAAAAATCGCAAGTGAGAACCCAGCTTTAGTCTTACATTTCCCATCCCATAACAGAAGAATTTGCTGGGTGTAAGTAGCCGGGCGAGATCCGAGGGAAAAAAATTCCGTCCGGGAGATTGCACAAATTTTCTCAAATGTTGCACGTTTCTGGAGCCCACCGGCCCACTGACTGTGACCCATTGTAGCAGCCTATGGAGCCATTGCTCCGTAGATCCGCCCCTGGATGAGATCGAATCTCCTCATTTTTTTCATGTGTACTTTTTCCTTCTTGTATCTTTCTTTCTTTTCCTGTCCTTCATTTCTACTTTTGTTGGTTTGGGTCTCAACAAATAATACAGATGATCACTGTAGTGCAAACACATCTAGCTTATCGATGTTAAAACTAGATAAACTCTATCTAATTTGGAGAACTGGATAAGCTAATTATAGGTTAGCTGTAACTGGCTTCTGATTTCATGCTCCCAGAATGCATTGTCATTGATGGTCAAATCAGCCATTTTGTTTGTATTAATATATTATCATCTGAACTGCTAGCCTTAAACTATGTGTAGGTGCGAACAGTCTAGCTTGACAACATAAGCTAAGCTAAGCTAAGCTAAGCTTAGCTCAAATGTTGTCTAGCCTGTATAGTGAGAACGTGGTATATATAATGATTACAACTATTTGAATTTTCAGTCGATCAGCATCGTCACTCTTGATTTTACTTGGCGAACACGACACCACGACAAGCAGTGAATCAAAAAGTATCAAAGTAGACGTCTCCGACATTATTCGCCATCCCAGATACGATACAGTTAACAACAACAACGACATCGCTCTTCTGCGACTGAGGCAGAAGATCAGATTCAATCACGCTATGAAACCACCATGTTTTCCTAAACAGGGCACACAGTACACCGGAGAAGCTGTTGTCACCGGTTGGGGTGCCATCAAGGAAGGTGGTAAAGTGACGGGTATCCTACAGGAAGTGAGTCTTCCCGTTTTACACTTGGACAAATGTCGGAGCGCATACGGCAACGAACTCATCACGGAAAACATGTTGTGTGCCGGTCTTCCTGAAGGAGGCAAAGATTCGTGTCAAGTATAGCCGGAAATGATTATAAAAGATATTAGAAATTTATGATATTTTCATATTCTTCTAGGGAGATTCAGGAGGTCCTATGGTCTGGGAGAATAACAACAGGTGGCATTTGATCGGTATTGTCTCCTGGGGTTATGGATGTGCTCGGCCAAACACTCCAGGAGTTTACACGAGAGTGGATAAGTTTTTAACGTGGATCGAAGAAAACACACGCGGTGCCACCAAATGTTGAAAAGTGGAGTTCATCATCATCATTCTCATTAACCAAAGAGTTTTATGTTGTTCCAACACTAAATGAAACATTAAACCATCAGTAGTGTATTGTATATCTGAATAAAAGCTAACAATAAGTCATAAATTTAATTTAATGATATTTCATTCAAATATTCCAGCACTACTTGTGCCACGACTGATAGCACGAGATTCTCGTGCCAGCTTATGGTCATGTCTTATGGTCACAGGTGTATTACAAGTGTAACACGAGTCACATGACCAAGATGGCACGAAAATCTCGTGCTATAAGTTTTTGAGTACTGTATTTTAAACTGGCGCTAATTCTGGAAATCGTCACGAGGGTCTTGATAGTGGCGACATCTGGTGATGACTTTTTGAGTTAAATATCAAATATTTGGTATTTTAACTGTAAAAATGTAAATGTAAATTGGGTTAACTGTTTTTTGTTGTTGTTGTTGTTGTTGTTGTGTCAACAGATGGCAAGAATGTGAATAAAAGTTTACTTCCGGGTTTGTTTATACAAAAACGTAGTTTGTTTACAAACATTGAAGTTGCTATGGCAACAATTGACGATAAATGAAATTCAAACCGTGTTTTTCATGCTTGTTGTTCTTCACGCGTGAATTGTCTGACTAAACTGTTTGGGAATATCTTTTACCTGTCGTTTTGAAAGACATTTGCGTGTCATCTATCTTTCTATTGTGGTCTTTGGTTTGCACTGTCGAACTTGCATTGAACTGGGCCAAGGATACAACGAAATGACTGACCAGGAGCAGGAGCAGCTACAGGAGCAAGAGGAAAGTTACGAAATGTAAGTAGGGTTTGGTTAATGCATTTAGGATTTGGTTTGGCACAGATTAGAATAAATTATTCAATTTTTCCGATTTCGGCTTCAAATTTGTAAATGGTCGATTTGATTTTTTTTTGACTCGGTTCATCACGTTTTAGTAAATTTTTTAATTTTAGACTCAACACACTACAGATTTAGACCTTTTTTTAATAGACATTTTGGATTCAACTGTTTGCATTGTCACTCTTCTAACGTAAGTGTATTTTAGACTCTTCCAAGTGCATTTTAGACTTTTAAATGCATTTTAGATCTATTTTAATGGATTTTAGACAGTTTTAATGGATTTTAGACAGTTTTAATGGATTTTAGACAGTTTTAATGGATTTTAGACAGTTTTAATGGATTTTAGACAGTTTTAATGGATTTTAGACAGTTTTAATGGATTTTAGACAGTTTTAATGGATTTTAGACAGTTTTAATGGATTTTAGACAGTTTTAATGGATTTTAGACAGTTTTAATGGATTTTAGACAGTTTTAATGGATTTTAGACAGTTTTAATGGATTTTAGACAGTTTTAATGGATTTTAGACAGTTTTAATGGATTTTAGACAGTTTTAATGGATTTAGCAGTTTTAATGGATTTTAGACAGTTTTAATGGATTTTAGACAGTTTTAATGGATTTTTGCCCTTCCTAATTGGCGTTTTTGACCTTTCTATAATGCGTTTTTGACCTTTCTATAATGCGTTTTTGACCTTTCTATAATGCATTTTTGACCTTTTTGATGCATTTTAGACCTCTTTTAAGTGGATTTTGGTGCATTTTATACTCTCTTAAGCAACTATTTGTATTTTAAGGATAATTTTATTATAGTTTAGACTGAATTCATTGCGTTTTAGATTCAATTTATCGCATTTTAGACCCCATTTTAAACACAACTTTCGCCATTTTAGACACAATTCATTTATCCTTCTTTTCTCCCCCCTTATCTCCCATCTCCAATCCATTAAAAACATTTCTTGACTGAATCTCAAAATCCCAAAAACTGATCACATTAAAACCAATAGGAAAATGCCAATCAGCACAAACGATCCTCAAATTACTCCTCCAACTTGCGTTGCATAACAACAAAACCGGAAACGACATCACCTTCAACCTATTACAACCTATTACTATCTTGAACAGAAACTCACCAAATAAAACACTTGTCTAAACAACCCACCACCCCCACCTCCCCCCTATAAAAAACCTCAAACATCTCTAATACACCCAGACACGAAAACCATTTTGAGCGCTTTAAATTTAGAACTCGATGCGCACAACTTAACATTAGTTTTCCCATCACGACCCGAGGTCGGTGACTCGCAACAACAACTTCCACTTTTCGGGAGCCCCGAAAAAAATGGCGAAAAAAAAAACAACAAAAAAACATCCAAGCCGAATAAAAGACTTAATAAACAATCCATATGACGTCACGATACATAGCAGGAAGTTGTTTAAACGCGGGGGTGGACGACGATCATCGGCAATTACGATGACGTTGTTAATTCACTCGCTTGCCAGATAACCAACTCGTACGGTCGAATGGAGGTCGAGTCGAACGGAACGAAATGACGCTACTCCTTATGGACGGCGTGTATGTCCGCAACCGGAAACGACCGTTGAGGTGTGTAAAACAAACAATTTTACATAAATTTACAATTTTTATAAGCATCGATTGTATTCGCCGACGCCATTAATGATGCATTTTTAAAATTTAATAAAAATAATGACAAAAATCGCCACGAGGACTCACCGATGGGCTGGCTTTGAACCTCGCTTTTAACCGTCTTATTATCCTATCCCTTGTCACATACTCGCGTAGCAATACAAAAGAAAAGCAACGGCCGAAACAGGTTTTTCTAAGGAAAAAAACGTGAATTTTATTATTTATAATACATAAAATAATATTTTGATAAGTTATATATAAAAATTAATATTAATTCAGTATAAAATCGTAGTTTTTATTGATAAAATCGTGATAAATCTAGTGGGTTCTTGCGAATCCCGTTTTTTAAACATCGGAGGCTGTGATGAGGTTAGTCTAGAGTCACGTGCTGCGCTCCAACCAATGAGCGTCATGTTTGGCTCCAAGTATGTTGCGTGGTGAGTTCGTCGTTTGCTGGGCAACTTGTGGATCTCCTCAACATCCCAATCGCGAAAGATAGTGAATTAACTCACGGATCGAGCCACACGGACGGGATCCGCATCGCACAATGGGCAAAGTGATCGTGTAAGTTGATTTTTAACCCAACTTTTTCGCACCCACTCGCGGTAAAGCGAGAAAACAATAATTTCGGGACATAACATCACGCCCAGGCGGCCGCTTGTTGACCCTGGTGCCAAAATGGAAGAATGGGGACAAAAACAGGCTGATTTATGCGTGTTTTATTTTCGGTTTTTCGTCTTTTTCGGGCGAAAAAATTAAAAAAAAAATATTTCTTGATGGGGAAAGTGATTTGTTTTTATTTTTTGGGGTGTTGCGTAATTATATTTATAAATAAATGCAAATAAATGGATAAACGTCGGCCTTGGGGCCTGAAGTGAAGGTGGGGTCGTCGATGACGTCATCTGTAGGTATGCGAAATTGAAAACTCGATTTTTTCGGTTCGGAATTTCGGCCCGAGGAAGTTGTTTGTGTTTTGTGTCGCGGGATAATTGTTGTGAGAATAGTTTGTCGATTAGGGTTAATTTTACTTATGTAAATGTCAATTGAGTTTTGTTTAATTAAATAATAATCGGATGAGGCTTCTTGAGTTGGGGAAAAAAAACGGGAAGACGTGTTTTGTGAGTGGCCGATTGTTGATCAACCGCGACCTTGGAGTCGTTTAACCCGAATAAGCTGACAATTGTTTCCGCAAACTGACGCAAGGACTATCCGTAAACGTGTCGTATTTATGAAATAAAATAAGAAAAGTTTTTTTTTAATCCGAATGAATAAATTCTGATGGAGAGGGGAAATGAGAAGATTAAAACGGGATATTTTTATGAAAATGGGTGACAAACGGGATTAAAACGGGATTTAATTATGGATAAAGGTGTAAAAAGGATATTATAACCAAATTTTTGATGTAAAAAGTGGGGAAAACGTGTTTGAAATAGGATTTTTGATGCAAAAAAGTGAAGAGAGAGAGAATAGGGTTTACCGGCGCAAAGCGACTACTATGGCCAGACTACTATGGCTATACACGCTATAAACTGACAAAAGGAATCTGACTCACATTAAAACTGACTAATTAACATTAACATACAAGAACAGACACTAAAACTAATAAAATGAGTCAAACCCGTGTTAAACAAGCAATACTAAATCAAAACAAGATTAAAACAGAATTTTGGATGCAGAAAGTGTGAAAAATTGGTTTAAAACAAGATTTTTGACTCAAAAAGTGTAGAAAACTAGGTTAAAACGGAATTTTGGATGCAGAAAGTGTGAAAAATTGGTTTAAAACAAGATTTTTGACTCAAAAAGTGTAGAAAACCAGGTTAAAACGGAATTTTGGATGCAAAAAGGGTGAAAAACGAGTTTGAAATAGGATTTTGATGAAAAATATATTTTCTATTACAACATGTTAAAACGAAACTAAAACCAATAAAAAAAAATGACAAATATGAATTAATCACACTGTATCTCCCTCCACACAAAAAAAAATCATTCAAACCACGCCTGAAATTGTGTTCGAGCACATCTGCTTAGGATCATTTTAATGCACGTGAGAATCGCGATTTTTTATCGACAGTTAACGGTTTTATCCGCCGTCATTGATGATTTATTTTTTTTTCATAAAAATTTCAGAACTCGCACAAAAGAACCAGAAAAATGGAACTACTGTACCTGTAGTTGGTTCTTCATCCTCCTCCTCGCCTTACAGGTCTTACTATGGGGCTCCGTGGCCCTCGCTATCTACTGGGTCATGGGCTACCGCGGCGGATTCGGATGGAACGAGAAGAAGCGCAAACTTAACATTCATCCCGTACTCATGATCGGCGGATTCGTATTTTTCATGGGCCAATGTAAAAATTATAAAAAAAAAAAATAAATAAATAAATAAAATAAAAGAAAAAGAAAAAGAAAAACATTATTTTTTTATTTTAATAACAATTTTTATTTCAGCGATGTTGATGTACCGGACGTGTCGCTGTTGCCGCCATATTTATACGAAACTATTCCACACGGTAGTACATCTAGTTGCCATGCCAACCATTATTATCGGCGTAGTGGTCGCTTTCGATTATCACGATTCGCGTGGCAGTGAACGATCATCGTCTGGATCCGAGTTTTACGAGACGATTCGAGGACGATTTCCTATTCCACATCTCTATAGTTTGCATAGTTGGTTGGGTGTTGCTACGCTCGGACTGTTCGCTATTCAGGTAAAAAAAAAAATTAAATAGTATGCGCAGGATGAAACTCAATTAATTGGTTTTTGATATTATGATGTATTTTTTTTTTATTTTTAGTTTATTGTCGGGTTTTTCAGTTTTCTCGTACTTTTATGCTGCGATTCGAAAACTGCAAGTTTCCGGTCAAAGCTTCAACCAATTCACACACATTTCGGTTTGGCTACGTTCCTTCTAGCCATAGGAACGTGCGTAACTGGATTAACGCAGAAAGTCATTGAAGATTTAAAGTGAGTTGTGAAAAAATACTTTTTTTATTTGAAAAATTGACATTTTTAATCAAATTGAGATCTTTTTTCACTCTTGATAAAATTGGTTTTATTTTTTTCAATTGATATTTTTCTCGAAAAAATTGATATTTTTCTCGAAAAAATTGATATTTTTCTCGAAAAAATTGATATTTTTCTCGAAAAAATTGATATTTTTCTCGAAAAAATTAAAATATGAGGTTTTTTTTATTGAAACATTGATCTTTTAGTGAGAGAGGTGCGAATGGAGTAATTACTGGACCGAAATACCAAGATTTACCACCGGAAGGACTCGTTGTCAACGTTTTAGCCGTTGTTTTAGTCGCTGCCGGTTTGCTAATGGCTTTTATCATCCGTTATGCCCCTTTCCGGGGCCGTAGATCCGATCTTGTAGGAGAACGGTTGTGACTAGAAGCTTCGGACCAACCAATATCGCCCAAAATATCGCATGAAACCAGGCTCTAACGACGTAAAAACGTGTTTAATTTAATTTTAACTGCGGACCATGTGATTTTTCAATGGGCAATCGAATTTTTTAAACATTTTTTAATTTTTTACGAGGAAAGATGTAAAAAAAATAGATGACGTGTCTCAGTCACACCAGTTTGCATTTGGAGACTTATTTTTTGCTTTTTAATGCTCCCACCAATATGTTTGTTTTTTTTTGTGTATATTTTGAATTTAAGGTCAACACGTATTTTATTCTAATATCAATAATGCTTGGCAGCCATTTTGTATATATTTGTATGGTTAAAGCTCTCTAGATGAATTTTTTTGTATTGGGGATTGTAATTTTTTTTATTTTTTGTGCGAATAGAACAACGAATTTTATTATTATTATGATTTGGTTATGAGCTGGAAAGAGTTTGCAATATGTAAACGATTTATTCACGAAACTTCATCGAATGTATGTATGTACACCATCCATTTTGTGCCACCAGGTGCGGGATATTTTCCCGCTCTCGTTTCCTAGTGATAGTATTTGCACCTCAAGTTTTATGATTGATTTTTCTTTTTTGTAATACTATATATAATATATCTAATAATTACATAAAAACACGAATAAAAACAAGTATTTTATTGAAAAATGTTTTCTTTTATTCTCAAATCTCAAATTATTTGCTTTTAAATTTAGCGGCGGCCGCCATTTTGGAAAACCCGATACGATGAATGATAGTGATAAATGAAATGTTTTTTTTCTTCTTATCTATAGACTATGTGCACTCGTCCAGAACAGAAAATCTATTTCAAGATCACTATTCATTCATGCACGACGTAACGTGTACACGATAAGGTTATGGAGTTGTTTGACCGCTATCGCTACATTGCTACTGTAATGTATCTGATAAATGCAATTTATTCCGTTTAAATGTAACGATGCAAAGAAATACATTTAATTCAATAAAAAATATCACTTATTCACATTTATTCATCATTTTTATGTTTATTATCTATTTTTAATTCATTAATTCTAACGGCGAAATCAGAACCACAACTAGCGAGTTGAATTGAAATAATGTCATCGATATTACTAACAATTGGTGAAAAACGTAATCTTTTGACACACAAATAATGGCAATTCATTTCGGCTAAATTCCGATATAAAGTCCATGTTCTCGTCGAAGCATCGAGCCAATGTAGAGAAATGGAGCCGCATTCCTGGCCGATTGCCACGAGAAACCTAAAATTAAAAATTAAATTATTTAAAACTCCAAAAAAACTTTGGATTTCAAAATCTCACCGCGATTTTATCCCAAAAGAAGGCGCCACATCCAACGCATTGATGGATTCCTTAGCGACCATTGATGATAACAGTTCGACATCGTTTTCTATCATTTTCCACGCTATTACCTATTAAAAATGCAATAAATACTTTAAAATCTTGTCATTTTAAATTTATTTTATTTTATACCTTTTTATCTCTGGAACCAGTAAAAAATACTGAAGAGTCAGGCGCCCATGCGCACGACCAAATGATGCGCGAATGGGAGCCAGGCCGTTTATTGCTCGATGTAAACTTTTCAAACGTAATATCACCTAAAAAAACAACAATGTCAATACAACGTTAAAAAAATTTTTGTTTATCCACCTGTTTCCGATTTCTTCTCTATAAACAACGCCCACGTCCTGTCGCGGGAAACTGACAACAAGTGGCGATCATCCCGAGAGAAAGACAGGCTTGTAACCGTAAGTGTGTGTGAATGCAATTGAGAAATTTGGACCCACGTTTTTGTATCCCAGAGAATAATAGCCGCGGATTCAGGATTACTTGCCTAAAAAAATGTTCAGGTAGAGTTAAGATAATTTCGAATTCTAGTACAGTTTTGAATAAGTAGTTATAGACGTTACTCGAATTCATAACTATACTAGAAGTAAAAATTATTTTGGATTTGAATTTACTTTGCAAGCCGATGCTACCAAAGTGCCCTTGTGATTGCATGCTACACAGAACACCTCAAATCCATGCCCGTATAATTTCTGTGTTTCCGGCCATAGTGTGTTTTGTAATAGCATTTCTTCCGTTGGCGGCTCTAGAAAAAAAAAATTAAAAAATAAATATTATCAACGAAAATTCGATTAATACAAATAAATACCAGTTAATTGCACGGCTCGAAAACAAATATCTTCAGTCTTATTCGTTTCGTTAACTTCAAAAACTGCTTTATTCGATAATCCTAATGCCGGTACTGTGGCACCTTCAGCCGCACAACTGTTCTAAATAATAAAATAAAAATTTTGATTTCTCAAATTGTCAAAAATGACGACCATTTTTGAAATGTACCATTTTTTTACGTTCCAAATCGGCCGATAGACCACTAAGCCGAGACAAATTATCAACAAAAAGCTTCGGAGCTTCAAAAACTCGCAAAACCTTTTCATCTGCACCGGAAATGAATTTATAATCAGACACAATCGACAAACAACTCATGTCATGACCATGAATTTGAGGTCTCGCCAACTCGTGCCATGTCACAGCCTAAAAACAATTTTAAAAAAAAAGTCTTAAAAACCAATCCAAATCGATATACCATCGAAAATACATTTTTTTCACGAATCCAGGGTGCGTGAAGCCTCGTCGTCTGATCTAAACTCGTGCTCAGTAAATAGTGGCCTTCGATATCCCAAGAAATATCAAGAACTTGATTAAAATGGCCGCTAACTGTAACCCCTGGCAACCACCTGTTAGTTTCCTATAGAAATAATAAAAATTTTTAAATTATATTTTCACACAGTATTATTGAGACTTGCTTTATTCAAATGCCACAAATGGAAAGCGCCTTGGTAACTGTGCGCGATGATCGATGCGCCATCTGGACTAAATTTGTTGCCAAAATATCCTAAAGTGGTGCCGCCAATTTCTCCCACACGTGCCTGAATCATTTGATCAATTAGAATATGAAAATGAGAAAAATTAGAGTTAGGTTTCGTACTTCTTCCAACCAGAGGTCATTTGTCGTGTCTAGGGACCACAGGATCATCGTTTTGTCCATCGATGCGGATATTAATTTGAGTGTTTGATGTTTATCTGAAGAGAAGAATTGTTGTTGTCATTCAATGGAATGATCAAAAAAATGTTTTTAAATTTTACCTTTGACTTTTGGTTGCCAATTAACTCCGTAAACCCAACTTTCATGTCCGGCAATGATGGCTTCGACACTCACAGTAAATTTTTGAATTTTATACTAAAAAAAAAAAAAAATTATATAAAATTTTAATTAAAATTAATTTAATATTTAATATTTAATATTTATTTGTTTAATTATTTTTAACCTTCGGATAAAAATGAAAATATATTTTCTTTTAAATGCAATTCATCCTCATCGATGGATCTGGCAACAAAAGGCACCATTTTCCAAATCCGTATCAATGAATCCTGACTCCCGGTTGCCATGAATAGATAATTATCATCTGAAATATACAAATTCATTAATTTCAAATTGAAAATTAAATCAAAATTATTTATTTTTTATTACTCGCAACGATGTCGATGCATCTCACCCAATCCTCATGCCCGTGCAGAACATGCATGTTCTCAAAAATTGCATTTTGTTCGACATATAAAACAACATTCGACGTATCAAAACCGCACGCAAGCAACGGAACTAAATAATAATAACCAATATTTTCATATTTTTACTTTTTTTCCTCAATTTTTTACCATTTGTGTTTGGTAATGTACAAAATTTAACATCAAAAGCGAATCCAGACCCGCAGCTAATTGTTTGCGAGCACGAAATTTCATCTATAAATAATAAATTAATTAATTTGAATCAAAAGAATTTTTTTTTTTAAATAAATATTTACTCGATTCATTCAATCTTTTCCATATTTTAATCGTGGAATCGACTGAAGCAGTCGCGACGAGTAAATTAACGACAACAGACTCCACATAAATGGCATCTGCGATTGTAACCGAAGCTGAATGACCATTTAACACGTGATTAACTCGAAATTCATTAGTTTCATCGCATTTTCGCCAAATAATCGCGGTACCGTCAGCAGATGTCGAAATTAATTCCTTTTCCGGTGCTGAAACAACAATTATTTATATTAATACAGCTATGTTTAATTAATTATCATAACTTACACTCATTTTTTCGTATCCATCTGACACAAGTGACCGCCGACTTATGACCGGCGAGAGATGTAAACACGCGGCCAGCTCCGCATGTAAACTGAAATAAATCACGACATTTATCATTTTTTTTAAAAAACATTTAAGAACAAAAATTTACCTTTGGATTATACAAAGCAATGGAATTGCACGTTGCGTAACAAATCAACTCATTAAAACCCCAATCAAGCACGTGCGGCCCTTTATTGCAGCCAGAACTCAGGTAAATCAAACTAACATCCTCCATGTTGGACGATTAAAACCGGAACCAGACAACCACACTCAATATCAACAAACCGTTACATGTGAATCGAGATGTAAACACTTTTATAACAGAATAAAAAAAATTATTTTTTCTTTTGAATCAAATGTATCGTTTGACTTAATTTTACACATAATAAACACAATTTTCTAAATATATAACCGCAAGATTCATGAATTACTGATCGAATCTTTCTCCTGGATTACCCACACTGCCTCAGCAGCAACTCAAAATGGCGGTGATCATCGGTGCGGAATATTGATCAGCAGAATATTCGTCCGCGATATTCTCTCATTCACCCCCCGCAGCCAGCAGTCCTGATAACGACCCGACGAACATCGAACCTACTTACCTTCACCGAAAATGATCTAAGTAAACATCGTAATGAACCAATTGTCCATCTCGATGCACTTTGCCAGAGTCATCTGAATGCGAGGTATTCACTTTAAGCCTTAAAAAAAACCATCACAAATCACTTTTACACCTTTCCAAAACCACATAAAATATGCAAAACATCCTCCCACGCCCCGATCCTATCCAAAACTCAACCTCCCACCCATCCCGCACTCAAATACACAAAAATTCGAGGCACAAAAAGCAAAAAAATCTCAAAAAAACCGTTTAATGTTTATTTTTAGTGAATAAAAACATGGATTTCACGATACTACGAGGTGTCGGCATGAAGATCACGGCTAGGTGCCATGTTGGCTGAACGGCGTGCTCTGCCCCGACGGGACCCGAGTCTGAGGTCGAGCGCAGGCCCCGATTTGAGCACGTCGCCATGCGCCGTTGTGGCGAGCGACGGCAACAGCATCGCTGCCCGTGCTCCAGGTTTACACAATTTAAATGATTAAATTTCTATTAATGATTTTTGTATTTTTGTATTTTATTTTTTTTTTTTTTTTAGTATTCGCCGAGTGTTCGGCATCGGGGGCTGCACTCGCCCCGCCTGGGACCCACCCGCACGGGCAGCGATCCGGCAATCGTGGCGCACGATGTGCGGCACTCGGTTTTGTCGGCGAGTTGTAACTCGCACGTTTTGCCGAGTTTAACGCCGATCATTGTCAGTTGGGATATCGTAGAGGATGTTAGCACTAGCGATTGGATAGGGCTGTATAAATTAGGTGATTATATCGTGGTTTTGGGTACGGATATCCTGTTGGAGGCCTTAGAACGCCCTAGTTTGGGTTGAATTATTTATGTGCACTTTGTTGGATTGGATTGGTGGTGGTGGAAAGATGAAATTTGACGTTTTAAATTGATAAAATTGAAGAAAAAAAATGGTTTTATTAATGTTTTAAATTGAGGAATTAAATGTTTTTCGATAGTTTTGAATTGAGAAAACTGAAAAAAAAAATTGTTTTTTGACATTTTTAGGTGACCAAACTAAGAAAATAAATTTTTTTATTTTTTACGTTTAATAACAAAAAAAAAAAATGGTAAAAAAATTTTTTTTTTTACGTTTTAAAAAAAAAATAATTTCGTTTTTAATTGAGAAAACCGAAAAATATTTTTATGATTTGTTGGTAATGTTTTTTGGTTTTGGATTTTGATTTGTTGATTTTTCGATGGTTGATTTCCTTCGGGAACCCGGAACTGGTCGTGATGATTTGTTTTGCCCTCAGGCAAGAGGATGTAGAGCCGGTCTTGAGTGAAATGACGAAGTTGTTGGCTTTTCTCGACTCTAAATGCATTTAGTCTTCGATGTTTTTACGTTTTTGGCTCGAGATAAAACGATTTTTGAGTTTTATTTGTGTAAATTTATCAAATAATTGTTTTATTGATTATTTTTAATTGTTAATTTTTTTGTTTTTAATTTAGATGAAACGAATCCGTTTCACTATTTGGAGTATAAGAATCAAGGAGTTGGAGGGTTTCATAAGGGGCAGATTATGTGGATGGTCGACTGTGACTCTCATTTTACTGAAGGTTTGGTTTCACGATTTATATATTTTTTTTATTGAAATATTTAAATTTCTGTATTGTTGTAGATATCACAAATATTTGTTTCAAATATTATCACGGAACAAGTGGTGCCTTGCGAGCTGTTACGCCGCCAATTCGAGTGCTGAAAAACGTTGTTGAGTCTCCGGAACAGGCCGAAAACCAAACTGTCGATTTGTCGCTAATGGGATATTCGACATGGCCGGATCTCGCGGAAATCTTAAAATTTAAAGTTTTTGGTATGAAAAAGTTAAAAATTCATTAAAAAATTCAGAAAATTTATTAAAAAATTTAGAAAATTCATCAAAAAATTTAGAAAATTTATCAAAAAACTAAGAAAATTCATCAAAAAATTTAGAAAATTTATCAAAAAACTAAGAAAATCGTCCAAAAAATTTAAAACAACAAGAAAAAAAAATCTAAAAAGTCTAAAGTGTATCAAAAAATCATAAATTTTAATGAAACAATTAATTTTTCTAGGTTTACACGCGCGATCATTGAAGAAAGGCATGTTTTTCAACCCCGATCCGTACGTAAAAATGAGCATTCAGCCCGGCAAAGGCCCGAACTCACTACCGATGCCTCACCATGGTCAAGAAGTGCGCACGCGTATCGCTGAAAACACTATCAACCCGAGCTGGAAAAATCAAGTAAAAAAAAAATATAAAAACCAAAACCCAAACCTCACAATTTCTTGTTTCACAGGATTTTTCATTCATTGCTTACTCATCGGATGCCATTGAATTCGAGGTGAAGGATAAATTTGCCAAGAGCCGTCCAATCATCAGTAGGTTTCTTGGCAAACTCACTGTATCTGTCCACACATTGTTTAATCAAGCAAATAGGTATAACAAAAAATTAAATAATTTAATTTAATCTAATTTACAAAAAATTTGCATTTTTAAATTTTTTTTAGAGGAACCACAGAGTTCCAGTTTAGTTTATCGAGCAAAACGCCTTCAGAGCACGTGACGGGTCAACTAAGCTTCTGCGTAACCATTTTAAAACGTCCCGGTATGAAAAAAAAATTCATGAAAAACAAATCTAAAAAACTATGCTAATTTTTGTTTATTTAATGTTTAGACGTGTGGCCGACTAATCAGACGAACCCGATGCCTTATCTACACGACATCGATGACGGCCAAGCGTGCTGCTCTACACCCGGCACTCCCAGACGCCACAATACCGTGCTACGAGCCGCATCATTACCTAACGGCACTACAAACACTGCCGATGACGACCCTGACGAGCCAACACCATCATGCAGCGCCATTTCGGAGCCGGACGAGATCCCAGAATGCGAAATCCTGCGCAACGGGAGTTGCTATGGCGATGACGAATCGCCTGTATGGAAAAGGCGCACGCCGGAAGTGATGAACCCAACCTACTTCGAGCTGAGTGCCGCAACAAACGGTCGATGCCCCTCGGACGAGGACGTGCCGCCGCCCCTGCCTCCGAAAACGAAGAAAAAAGCCGTGCACAAGCCACTGGAACGGACTAAGGGCCTTTATTACAACAATCTGAGTCCGTTCGGGGCGCCGAGAAAACCGGAAGACAGTTTCATCCTCGAGATAGTGGACACGGACGAGCTGGAGCGCGGCCGGCACCGCAAAGTGCATCGTGAAATGGGCAAATGTGCTGCCACGGCGTTTCCTGACTTCACGGACGAGCAAAACAAATCCATCCAAGTGCACGCGCCCGCTCCGGATGAGGAGGAACCGGTTGGCGCCGGTTCCGCGCCTCTCAGAGACAACCGCGACTTGAATCGCGTTCACGTAGCACCGTTAGCAACGCCGGAACACGATTCATTGCAGGAAGGGTGTCCGTCCATCGAGAGTTTGACTGAACCGGACCCTGCGCAGAACGATATTCAGCCACCAGGGGTGCAAGAAAGCGAAGAAATGGCCGAAACGGCCGAAATTGTGGTCGAAAATGGGGAAATTCATCAGGAATGCGTTGAAATCGAGTTGTCCGAGGAAATCATTCCGGCGATCATGACCGAATCGAGCAGCACGTCGTCGCTGGGGTCGCAAACGGCGCCCACTGACTTAAATTTGCTAGCTCCAGACATGTCGGCCAGTCTGGACTCGTCGTGCTGCACTCCCAGTCCGAGTTCTTCATTGGTGGTGCCGTCGCTGGACACACCGACTTTCACGCCGTCGCCCACGTCGCCCGATTCCAGTCGAGCGATCGGCAACACGAGCAATAGGAGCAGCGGGATTACGATGTCCAGTTCGGGGAGCTCGGGATCGACGAGTCCGACCGAGTCGGTGCATCGGGAGGACTCGTTGGTGGTCGAGGAGGAGGTGACAGTCGTCGAACCGGTGCCAGAGTGTCCGCCGACGCCGACACATCGAGCAAGGCCACATGCCAATCAGACGTTGCTCGCGGAGTCCGTGTGGGAGGCGCGACAGTTTGGTGCTGCGGATGAATGGGTTGAACGACCCGGGGTGCATACACATACAACGCGATTGCCGTCGATTCCAGAGAGGACGATGAAGTTTCAACGGGTCGAGGTGCCACCTGGGGAAGAGCCGTTGCCGACTCGTAATTTCTTGATTTATGTTATTATTTTTTATTTATTTATTTATTTATTTTATTTTTTTTTTTTTTTTCAGATTGGGAGGCGAGGATTGATAGTCATGGGAGGATTTTTATATCGATCATTTGAATCGGACGACGACGTGGCAGAGGCCGACGTTGCACGGGGCGGCGCAGAGGCAGCCAGTTAGTAATGAGTTGCAGCGGCAGCAGTTGGATCGGAGGTGAATTTTTTGAGGAAATTGTGAAAAATGATGTAATGATGTGGATTTTATTTTATTTTTTTAGGTATCAGAGTATTAGGAGAACTATTACGTCGCGGCCAAATAAGCCGGAAGATCTGGGGGCGACGGCTAGTGCGGCGGCTATTCCATCTACGAGTCAGGAGCAGCAGAGAGAGGTTTTGAATAGGTCGCCTCCCGTTAGGTTCATCACGAGACCGGATTTTTTTTCTACTCTTCATCTCAACGAGGTGACAAAATTGAAAACTAAATTTTTTTTTTTTTTATTTTTTTTTATTAAACTGAAAAATTTGATTAATTTATTCAAGAAATTAAATCGAATTTTGAGGTTTCTTCAAAATAAGATTAATGAAATTTTGATGTATCTTCTGAATAATTTGATTTTTTTTTATTAAGGAAATGGAAGAAATCGATTTTTTAATAAAGGAAATGAAAAAAATTCCTTCATGAAAAAATTTAAGATTTACAGTAGATGTAAAAATTAATTATTTTTAAAAATATATATTTTTTTATTTATTTATTACACATTTTTAACGTGTATTGATTTTTCAGGATGCTGTGATAATGTATAATAGTAATTCCTCACTCAAACACATGATTACGAAGATCAGACGAGATTCGCACGCATTTGAGAGGTATAATTAACTCGTAACTAAACAAACTAACAAATTCAAATGATTTATTTTTTTGTTGTTTAGATATCAACACAACCGCGATCTTGTTGCAATGCTCAACTTGTTCGCCGACACTGGGCGAGATTTGCCCAGGGGCTGGGAGACTAAATACGATCGGTCGGGGAAGGTGAGTCATTCTGACCACACGTGAGTTTTTAATGACCAAAATGTTTTTTTTCTTTTTTAAATTTATATCACTTACAAACTCGATTTGCTTACGAATGATGAAATTAACATTAATTCTTGCTATTTTTCGATACTTTTAGCAATTCTTCATTGACCACACGTCGCGCAGCACGACTTTTATCGACCCTCGACTTCCTGTGGAAGCGCCTTATATTAATCTAAACCGGTTGATCGTGCCCGGCGCCCGGCGTCGCAGTCGCAGCACCGGCGAGGAGAGTATTCGCGCCGAAATCGCACGGGTAAACCAACAAAAAAATCATTTTAATCGGAAAAATATATCAAAAATCGATTAAAAAAATATTATCAAAAATCGATTACTTAAAAAAATATTATCAAAAATCGATTACTTAAAAAAATATTATCAAAAATCGATTACTTAAAAAAATATTATCAAAAATCGATTACTTAAAAAAATATTATCAAAAATCGATTAATTAGAAAAATATAATCAAAAATCGATTAATTAGAAAAATATAATCAAAAATCGATTAATTAGAAAAATATAATCAAAAATCGATTAGTGGAAAAAAAAGTTACCATAAAACGATTATTATAAACGAAAAAATCATACAGAAAATCGATATTTTGAAAGAAATCATCATAAAGAAAATCGATTATTTTGAAAGAAATTATCATAAATCGATTATCTTGAAAGAAATCATCAAGAAAATCGATTATTTTGAAAGAAATCATCAAGAAAATCGATTATTTTGAAAGAAATCTTCAAGAAAATCGATTATTTTGAAAGAAATCATCAAGAAAATCGATTATTTTGAAAGAAATCATCAAGAAAATTGAAAGAAAATATCAAGAAAATCAAATACCGTATTATTTTGAAAGAAATGGCCAAGAAAATCGATTATTTTAAAAAATTAATTTTGGTTTTCTGATTTAGGGGCCGATTCCGCCTCCGCGACCCCCGGCGAGCAATTCTTCTGTCGTCCCACACATCGTTCCTAACGTGCCCACCGCTTACAACGACAAAGTGGTCGCTTTTCTGCGCCAACCAAACATCATGGACATTCTGCGTGAAAGACATGCGGGCGTCAGCTCCAATTCGAGCCTCAAGGAGACGATCGGCGCAATTCGAAACGAAGGCTCGGCCGCGCTCGAACGATTATCGGACGACATCGATCTCATTATCTTGTTGAGGTCAGTTTTTGACCATCAATTTTCAATCGTCATTGAATTCTGATGGTAAACTGTCAAAATATTGCCAAAAATCATTATTTTATTGCGATATTGTTGAATTCTGATGGTTAAATCGGTGAAAATCGTTAAAAAACTATCTTAAATTGTCAAAAATCACTATATTATGGCGATATTTGTGAATTTTGATGATTAAATCAGTTGAAATTAATGAAAAGCCTTAAAAAAACTGGTTATCGTATGAATTTTCTTTGAAAAATGTGAAAAAATCGTTCGAAATTCGCCAAAAAACATATTTCATGATGATATTGTTCAATAAAGACGTAAAAGTGATGACAAGGACGATTGTTCCAGTCCTTGTACTCATCTTACGTCAGCCCCGAATGTTGCCCACTCGTTTGCCCTACTAAAACCACTCTTTCAGTGCTCGCGATCTCCATGACCCGCCATCTGGCGGTCGCATTCTCACCTTTATCGCCCACAAACTGCGATATTTAATAATAAAAAAATAACCTCAAAAATCTCGAACAAACACAGGCTATCACCTATTCTTGATTAAACGCAATGAATAAACAACAAACTTCCGTGTTGATAAAAACTATTTATCTTTTTCACCACAAAATTAAATAAACCATTTTCCCATTTTCTTTCCCATTTTCTATCCCATTTTCTTTCGGCCTTGATTTTCATTAATGATAAATCAACTTTTGCCCATTTTGTGTTAATTGGGAAATTGTATCTCTGCACCCACTAATCACAATAATTAGGGCAACCAATTATGTTTCCACTAATAATTTTCACCCTGTGGTTTGTGGCAAATGACCTGATTCAAAATATCGCGATAAAAATAGCAAACAGCAAAATTGATACGAGATTTGATGAAAGAAAGGGGGAATTATGTAAACAGAAAAAAACCGTTACTTATTTAGTTTTATTCGTTTTTTTTTTATTTATTTTCTTTGTGGTTAGTGGGTGTGGCGTGAAATTTGTCTCGGTATAATGTGATATTCGGTAGTTACAGTGTCAAGGAGTTGAAAGTTTTGAGGGATTTTTGTTGCGTAAGAAGGACGACGCCATTTTTTCACCCGTGAACCGGCAAACTTTGTCCTCAATTTGAAGTGTGCTGTTGGTGATGGGTGTGTGTGGGGGCTGTTATAGGGATGGAAGATTGGGTTGTTTATGAGGTGTTTGGGTCGTTTGGGAATTGAAAAAAGTGAAATGATGTATTGGTTTATTTTGAACCATGTCGGTTTATTTTTGTGTTGTTTGGGTCATGCATAAATGACGTCATGTTGGGATTTTATTTGAAGGGGGTTTATGAGTATGATTAGTTGTCAAAAGAGGGACAGGGTTGAGTAGTTTGTATGTTATGGTCAGAAACAGCATACATAAATTATAACCATTCATCTAATTTGATGAAAGTTAGTGATAAAACATGAAAAACTCACAAAGTTTGTTAAAGTTTGTTATCGAAAATTCTGAAAAATTAATCGGTATTTTATCAAAATTTACCAAATTGTTAAATTTTATCCAAAATCGTCAATAAATTATAAACATTCATCTAATTTGATGAAAGGTTGTGAAAAAACTATGAAAAACTCGCGAAAACTTCAAAATTTGACAAAATTGGTTATAAATCAAAAATCGTGTATAACAAATTGTGAAAAATTGGTCAATATAATGTTGACTAATTTTTCACAATTTTAATATTGACAATATTTTATCAAAAATTGTTAAAAATTGGTCAATTTATTATCCGTCCATAATTGGTTAAAATCTCATAAAAAATCTTCAAATCTTATCAACACACTTCAAAGAATCTATTAAATTTGTCAAAAATTCATCAAATTTCATTAACATACTTCAAGAAGTCATAAAATTTCATTAACATACCTCAAAAAGTCATAACAATAGATCAAAACACATCAAATCTCATCAAATTACATATCAAATCTCTAAAAATACATCAAACGAAATCAAAATCTGAAAAAATAAAGCACTTAAAGTTTCAAAAAAATCTTCAAAATCGACCCCAACTAATTGGACATGACAGGAAAAATTATTTCCGAAATATGACGTAAAAAAAAATATAAATAAAAAAATAACCCGTAATCAACATAGTCATTTAAATATTTCCCCTTTAAAAACATTCAAAAACTTGGTCAAAAACAGACTGACAAATCATCCAACGATTCCCAAGTCCAAAAACCACAAACAACTAAACAAAATACCACAATTCAAATGTTCAAAATTCAAATCTTAAAACAACTTTTCCTTATCACGCACCAATGAGAAAAAACCGCGCCAATCCAAACCCCTTTCGGTGATTTTGAAAAAGAACCATCTCACCGAGGCCGTTGCTTGTCTTACCTCGACCTCACCCGTATTCAACCAATGCAAATTCAAAATGTGCGGTTTATTTTTTTCAAAAATTTCACATTGAAAATACGAGACGACTTCGAGTCACGTGATAAAACAACAAAAAAAGAAAGAAGAATTTCGACTTCATTCCAGAGTGTCGAGACGAACATAGAAAGAGGGGAACGTTGTGAAGAGTGGGTTCTCGAATGGACGATGGTCACCGAGCACAATAGTTGGGGTAATTGAAGGTTTTACGCCTCCCGGTAGAACCCGTTTGGACTCGTCTGTGTGTTTGTTTGTATTATGCATGCAGTGCCGCAACGTGGCGGCGTGCGGCATTAGGCGGGCGACTTCAACGGTTGTATAAACGTTTGCCACTTCACAGTAAAACGAGGGATCGTTAATATAAAACCGTTAAATCGATGAAGGTGGATTTTTTTAAGTTGATTTTTATATTGGAATAACTTGTGATATGCGGAAATTGTATAGACAAACATGGGGATTTTGGCTACATTCAAAAGGCGGGCTCGAGAGTTCTTGTGAGTATTTTATTTTTATTTTTTATTAAATTAATATAAATTTTATATTTATTTTTTTTTTTTTATTTTTTTAAATATTGGTAAAATTTGGTTGATTTTCATAGAATGGGTGTAGGTTTTTGTTTCCTTTGTTTTGTTGTTGTTATTAAAAAAATTTATTAGGGAGGAAGTGTCTTTGTTACGGGAAGGAGTCGCGCTACGGAAACATCTGCTCCTTTTCCCCGCGCATTAGTCATCGACGACGGCAGGCGTGAGGTGTGAATGCGTGCTCATTTACAGAATTAAAAAATTGCGCGGTTTTTGATGATTTATTATTCTAAAAAAAAAATTGGATATGAAGAATCATTGGATTATTAATGTTAATGAAATAATTCGATGTTTAGAGATTAAAAATAAATTTTATTTTTTTTTCTATTTTTGAAATTTATATAAAAAAATTATCAATTTTTAGATGGCGCGCCGTTTTTGTTTATTTTGTTATACTTTTTATCTATCTGCTTATGGGAAAAATAGAAAATTGTGCCATTTGCACTAACAATGTCATTATCATCAAATCCACTTTGGTAAAAGATGATTCAACAAATCATGTTAATTTTTTTTTTTTTTTTTTTTTTTTTTAAACAATTCGGAAATGAAAAAAGTGAATTTAGCGCGGTGTGGTGCGGGGAAGCATCGCGCGCTTTGAAAATTTCATTAATTCCAATTAAATTTCACTTTTTTTATTATTTATTTATTTTTTTTTTAAAAAAAACAATTTTATTATTTTATTATACTGTTGATAATTAGGCACGAGTGGTGAAGTTAGTCCTTCACGCCAAAATGAATTTCTAGCATTGGATTTGGATTATCCTTTTACTTTTCCGGTTTTTTTTGGGACGATTTCGCTTCTTTCATGGTCAGATTTTGAAATCTTACAAATCTGTAGCTTATGGCACCATTTTCCTTTTTTTTTCTTTCTTTTTAATTTGGGGTGAATTAATTTGATCGTATTTCATAGACGTTGACGAAATGTAGACTGCCCATTGGCGTAACTTGGGCAAATCTGCTGGATCAAGGTTAGAAACCAATAGAGCCGCTAAGACTAAGTGGGTCACTGCCACACATTCACTACTGTTCATTTCCAATATAAAATGAAACAATAAAAAAAAAANANANANATA
>JH431820.1:55089-89755 GCA_000239455.1 Strigamia maritima
ATATATATTATTTTTTTTTTTTTTTTTTAATTTATGTGAAAATCAATATTTGATATTTCTAATTGTGCCACTAAGCCTTTTCACACATAGTTGTTAAGCGAGCGATTGGCAAAATAAAAGCATACTATTGTTTCCGTACAAAGCCGTTTATCCTTCGAGTGTTTGTAATCGCCGCAAGAGGTTGAAAACAAACTTGTAAAAAAAAAATAATGAGTGTTTTGAGCGGGCAGGAAGCATATCCTTCGGGCCCCCTCAGCTTCTGAGTCATTTGTCAGACAAGTTGATATTGTGTCGCGAGCACCTGCGTAATTAAAGGGTTATCGTGTTGCGGGACCCGACTTCCTTTGTTTACACCTGCATTTCTAATGAGTTTGATAATGAAATAAAATAAAAAAATAATAATAATAATATTTTTTTATTTTTTTTTTTTTTTTTTTAGTTTATTCGAACAAGATATTATGTCGTACGTGCCAGCTCAGTATTCCTATCGTTCGCCTCGTGGGTCCCCCCAGCAGTCACCACAGGCTTCTCCGGGTAAATTTGTGTCATATTACTTTGCGAAATGAGTTTTTAATGTTTAAGCAATCGGAACAATGAATTGAGATAAAGTTTGAAGTGTTTTATTAAATTACTCCTGACAGTTAACTGTTTGAGAAAATACTTAAAATGGACTACTATTGGTGGGGCCATATCACAAGCTCGTGGATTTGGATTTATTATGTTTGAAATACATTTTTGAATTGTGTAACAAGTTTTGTGAGATCTTTTGCCAGATCTTGTCTTGGTTTAGTTTATCAGCATATCTTTGCGCTTGTATAGTGAGGACCTATTTAAGGACCAAAAACTATTGCTTTTTAAAGGGTTTATGACATCAAATTTTTTTATTGGTCCATTGAATCAAGCATGTTTTAAAACCCGTAGATAAATTTTCATGGATTTTTTTAAAGTTGTGAAGACGAGCAGACGGCACTATGAAATAAAAGCGAGACCAATCAGAAACAGCGTTCTGTTAGCAGTGGCCAATGTTTCTACCATGCTCAAATAAGCTGTTTGGGATACAAAATGATTGTTTAAAGGTGTTCTGAAACAATACAAGTTTTATAAAATAAATAAGAAATTAATTAAGAAATCTTTTCGGGCATTTTAAGAAATCTTTTCGGACATTTTAAGAAATCTTTTCGGACATTTTAAGAAATCTTTTCGGACATTTTAAGAAATCTTTTCGGACATTTTAAGAAATTCTTTTGCCATTTTTAAGAAATTTTTTCGGACATTTTAAGAATTCATTTCGGTCATAATATATTAATGTTGATGTTGTCAACCCTGAAAGTAAACTATTTATATTTTATTTGAGATTTTATCTTATAATCTTAAGAAATCTCTTAAACTTCCTAATATTGTTGTGAAAACTCACAAAATCTTTCAAAATTTCGAATAATCTTAGAAAATTTCATAACATCTCGCAAAGTCATAAAATCTTGCAAAAACTTATAAAATCTCGCAAAATTACACAAAAATCTCGCGTAATCTCGAGGCAAGTTTTGTAAAATCTCACCAGATCTCGAAAAGTCTCTTGGAACATTACAAACTCACAATTTGGTATCAAAGTTCTCCCCTTGCATTGGAAATAACTTTAATGCAACTTTAATTCGCCATAAACAAAACATTTAAATAAATAAAAAAAAAAAAAAAAAAAAAAGAAGAAAAATATGAAAATTTTTTGTTTTGTAGGCGTGCAGCGGGCCAACGTGAGAGCCCCGGCTCCGTACAAGAGGGATTTCGAAGCGAAATTACGCAACTTCTACCGCAAATTGGAATCAAAAGGATATGGCCAGGGTCCAGGGAAACTTAAGTGAGTGATACCTGACAAGATTTGTATCTAAATCACCTTTTCGCTTTTGTCCTTGACCCGAATTCGACCCTATAATGGTCCCTTTTTCTCGCATTGAAAATTAGATCAATGCAAATATAAATTTTACCGGTTTAATGGTCAGGTTTTATTAATGGGTCGTCCGGATGATAAAGTTGCATGTCATCTTTTATTACTGCTTGGTAATTAATGTTTTTGCAATTTTTAATTTTTAGATTGAATATTCGTCGCGACCATTTACTAGAAGATGCTTTCAATAAAATAATGGCAGCTTCCAAGAAAGATTTACAGAAGAGTAAATTGTACATTACATTTGTTGGCGAGGAAGGGTAAGAATTTGAATTATGTGATGATGTGATGGAGAGTTGCGAAATTTAAAGATTATTATTTTTTTCTATTTTTTTATTTTTTTATTTTTTATTATTTTTTTATGGGAATGTGATTTGTTGAAAAAGAAATTGGGTTATGGTCTATGGAAGGTTTGATTTGTTTTTTGTCGTCATTTTGTGTCGGTCTATTGATTTGTTGATGCAGGGAAGTGGAAAATTGCGCTGTGGCAACTAATCAATTGGATGCAATCACTGCGAATTTATGAGCTTGTTATAAATTTTTCAATTAATTATGGAAATTTTCACATCATTTTTGTCAAAATGTGAGAAATTTTGCATAAATTTTGTCGAAATATGAGAAATTTTGCATAAATTTTGTCGAAATATGAGAAATTTTGCATAAATTTTATCAAAATATGAGAAATTTTGCATAAATTTTGTCAAAATATGAGAAAATTTGCATAGATTTTGTCAAAATATGAGTGTTTTAGATAAATTTTGCTTCAATTTTGTGAATTTATGCAAAATTATATTTTGACCAAATTTATGCAAAAAATTTTCATATTTGCATAAATTTTGTCACAATAAGAGATATTTTCCAAAAAACAATGACAAAACCTCAACTTTTTCACCATTCACATATATTTTAAATAAAATATTATTTATTTTTTCATTTGTAAAAACTACACAAAATATTAATTATAAACATTTTTTTTTGTCATTTAAAGTTTGGACTATGGCGGACCTTCTCGCGAGTTTTTCTTTCTCTTATCTCGGGAACTTTTTAATCCATATTACGGTTTGTTCGAATATTCGGCCAATGATACTTACACGGTGCAAGTGAGTCCCATGTCGACGTTTGTTGACAATCAGCATGAATGGTAAACCCAAGACCCTAAATCCCAATAAATCTCTTTTAATCTCAAAAAAACATTCCATTTCCAGGTTTCGGTTCAGTGGCCGTGTGTTGGGTTTAGCTCTCGTCCATCAATACTTACTGGACGCATTTTTCACGCGTCCTTTTTACAAGGCACTTTTAAGACTGTGCGTAATTAACTCATCAAAAAAAAATACAAAAATTAATCAAAAAATTGAATTTTATTCTTTCAGGCCGTGTTCTTTGAGTGATTTAGAATCGCTCGATGCTGAATTTCACCAAAGTTTACTGTGGATCAAAGAGAACGATATCACCGATGTTCTCGAACTCACTTTCAGCGTCGACGAAGAGGTTTTCGGCAAGGTGCGTGCGAGACTTGAACGATTCAGTAGACTGATCTTTGATTAAAATAAAATTAGATAATGGAGCGCGAACTGAAACCTGGTGGCAAAAATATCGGCGTGGTTGAAAAGAACAAAAAGGAATATATCGAGCGTTTGGTAAAATGGCGGTTGGAGCGTGGAGTCGCCGAGCAGACCGAGAGTTTAGTTAAAGGCTTTTACGAGGTATATTTGAGAAATTTTTTTGTTGTTGTTTTATTTTTATTTATTTATTTATTTTTTCTTTATAGGTCGTTGATCCTCGATTAGTGTCCGTTTTTGACGCCAGGGAATTAGAATTAGTCATAGCTGGTATAGCTGAAGTGGATATAAATGACTGGCGGAAAAACACCGAGTATAGATCGGGTTATCACGACAATCATCCAGCCATTCACTGGTTTTGGCAGGCCATTGAAAAGTTCGATAACGAACAGAGGCTGAGATTGCTACAGGTAGAATCCTAAGTCGCATTTTTCTCAATCTTGTACGGTACCAGATCTCGCGAAATCTCATACTTGGTTTTGTGGATCCTCGTAGCCAATCTTGCGAAATCTAGTCGAATTTTGTGCCTGTTCATGCAGATTCTCCTAGAATTTTGCAGATCTCGCATATTCTCATTCTTAATTTCACAGGTTGGGGTAAAGTCTACTTTACGGTTTCCAGTTTACTTTTTTCATGCCCAAGTCTGCCGCCTGTGGCAGGCTGATCTACCTAAATCTGATTGCAGATTTATTCTGCACATAAAACTACATCTTTCAGGTATAAATCCAAATTCGTGTTTCCAGATGACCAGATGTCATGGAAAAATTTGACAGAATGACGAAATATGTGCATTATCTCTTCTGTTCACTGTTGATTGTCTCTCTTTTTTATTCTAATTAATGCTCTCTGTTTGCTGTAATGCGACCATAACTATTCAATATTTTACAATTCTTGTATTTATTCAATTCTTATCTTTTTGTAGTTTGTAACCGGAACATCTAGTATTCCTTACGAAGGTTTCGCGGCCTTACGTGGCAGCAACGGGCCACGAAAATTTTGTATTGAAAAATGGGGCAAACCCACGAGTCTCCCGCGTGCTCACACGTGCTTCAATCGCCTCGACCTGCCACCATACGCCTCGTTCGACATGCTCTATGAGAAACTGCTTATGGCCGTCGAAGAAACCAGCACCTTCGGCATCGAATGAGCGACAGAAGGCGAAGCGGGGCAGTGCCTTTCGCCTTTCACGTCAAACTAGTCAGTCTTGCGCGAAGAACAAACAAATAATGCATATCGCCACCAAAGTGGACTCGAGTGCTGAAACTTGAGACACTCCATTAAATCAATGAGCAAAACTTGTAAATATTTTTCAACCTTTTCAATATTTTGTACATTTTTTGCAAATCATCCCCTCTACGACTTTTAGTAGTGCTTTCCTGGTCACACGTCTTTCATCTCTTTTTCCTTTAATACACTCGTGGTATTTGTTGGGGACCGAGTCCCCGAATAACACGCACTTCTGTCGTCAAGTGACAGCAATAATCAAGTCTTGAAATTAATTGATTATGGAACTCAGGGTGATTTTATTGGATTCAATTCAGTGATTTTTAATGCAGTTTTTTTGTATGTAAATGTACATTTCTTTTTTTTATTATTATGTATTATATTGAGTTTTTATGTGTTTTTGGAGTTTTTGGAAATTTAAGAAAGGTGAAGATATGTGCCATGGCTCGGATCTGCTGTTGTGGTTTTTTTCCAGTCAACTTTTGCTGAAGGAAATAAAATATGATTATAAAGATGCTTTGATGAAATGATTTTTCAACTGCACTTCCGGTTTATTCGAGAATTTTTTTCGATAGAGGGCTTGTCTCTTCAAGTCTCTACCCAAAGTTAGAAAATCCGGCAGTGTATGTGTAACGTTAATGTGACAAACATTACACGTTACACATACAAATACAAAGTACAGTTGCTGCAATGTCCATAATACGACGACGGTGAATCTACACACAAAAACGTTATTTAAGGGAATGCGT
The DNA here is from genome assembly GCA_000239455.1 of Strigamia maritima. Taxonomy (NCBI): domain Eukaryota; kingdom Metazoa; phylum Arthropoda; class Chilopoda; order Geophilomorpha; family Linotaeniidae; genus Strigamia; species Strigamia maritima. Next base: position 60,561 of record JH431820.1, read on the forward strand.
TAAGGATGTTAATCATTCATTCACTACTTGTTAGAGAGACCTATTCCTTTGCTTTAATCAAAAACTAAACAGTATAATGGCCGATGCTAAAGATGAGAAAGTTGAAGTAGCTGGAAGCTGCGAAGGACCCGACTCCGTGTACATTAAATTGATTTCGTCGGACGGACAGGAATTTGTTATTAAGCGTGAACATGCCTTCGTATCGGGTACCATTAAGGCGATGCTCAGTGGACCGGGCCAATACGCCGAAGATGAAACGAATCAAGTGACGTTCTCCCAAATTTCGGGTCCTGTGCTTAAAATAGTATGCGATTATTTTGCTTATAAAGTTAAACACACGGGTAGCAACGAAGATTTGCCTCCTTTTGATATACCCGAAGAAATTAATCTCGAGGTGCTGATGGCGGCCAATTTCCTAGACTGTTGAATGATAACAGTTCGTTTTGTTGTTAATTTCTTTTCTTTTTACTGTTTAGGTAATCTAATTCTGAATAAAATATAATCACTTTATTGTTAATAATTTTTTTCTACTAAAAATCGCCCCAAACAAATATATATAATTTAGTACTGTATATGCTTAGTACTACATTGATACAGTACGTATATACTTTACTGCGAGTTCAATTCTAAATAATCCAAATATTGGTTTTTATAGAATAACTACTGTTTTTATTTTTCACTTTGGGTGATTTCTAAATTCTAACTCATCAACTAACTCACTCATCAATATGTCTACAATAATTATTGCGTTGAATAACTAAAACAGAAAAGAAAAGTGATAAAGAATGCAAGGCTTACTTCATTGATGTTTTCCACCTATATCGTCCATCTCATTTAGAATGTCCATATTTGGAAGGAGTGCCGGGCGAGGGGAAGGGTAGCTTCTGGTCGACACGCAAATGGTCGACAGAATATTTAGTCGACACGCAAATGGTCGACATGACGTGGCGCGCATTTGGTCGACGCGCAAATGGTCGACACCCACATGGTTGACATGCCATGGCGCGCATCCAGTCGACACTCACATGGTCGACACGAAAATAGTCGACACGCAAATGGTCGACACAATTGATTGTTTTATTTGGAACAATAAAATGTTGAATTGTAAAAAATTTAAATTATCATGCAAAAAAATTTAAATCAAATTGAAAAAAATGAAATCATAAAATATATATGTATATGTATATAATAAATTTTAGTTGGAAATAAAAATTTATGCATTTTTACTTTTTCAATTTGAATTGACAAAAAGAAAAATTGAAAAAGTAAAAATGCATAATTTCACGGAACATGTGTACCTTATCAATCAAACAAAAATTAGTTAATTTTAAACTAGACTTTGATTGATATTTTTCGGATGCTTTCTTTTCTCCCACTAGGGTATGCCGAACCATTTCCGAATATCCAACGGCCAATCAGAATTGTCCAATTATTCAAACGGAAAATTCAAACGTTTTTTCCATTATTTAATCAGAAAGTGAACGACGATCAGGATTAGTTGATCACTCTTTGTCCAGCACGCGGTTCTTTCAAAACAATCGATTCGAAGTTCGAACGAAGCAGCGAATTTAAAAGATGTACAACGGTATTGGACTCGCTACAACCCGTGGAAGTGGTACGAATGGCTACGTCCAAAGGAATTTCGCTGTAGTAAAAGGAAAAAAACAGAAAATTGATTACAAAACTGAAGATGATTTTAAACGATTAGATGCGGCTGCGCATAAGAAACCGAACCAAGAAATATTGGAACACAATAGGAAACGGAAACTAGAAGTGAAATGCGTGGAGTTGGAAGAGTTGATGGAGGAACAAGGAAATTATTCGAAAGAAGACATTGAATTAAGGGTTTCGGAGTTTCGTCAAATGCTGATGGATAAGAATGACGATGTTGACGATGAACCGATTATGCGAGAGACGCATCAAATTGCGCATGCAAATCAGGAAAGAAATGAGAAATTGAGAGCGGCGTTTGGTATAAGTCTGTATTTTGTCGAGGGGAGTTCTTTGGATCCGAATCGGAAGGAGAAGGAAAAGGCGGCGGCGCAGATTAATGCGAACGAATATGCAATTTTAAGTGATTCGAGTAGTTCGGTGGAACCTGAAGCAGTAAAAAGGCAGGAGAAAAAAAGAAATTTTGATTCTAAGAAAAAGAAACACCAAAGACATAGATCGAAATCGTCTTCAACTGATGGAGATGAAACTAAGAAAAAGAAGTCGAAGAAAAATCAAAGAGAACGATCGGAATCGTCTTCAACTGATGAAGATGAAACTAAAAAAAAGAAGTCGAAGAAACATCGAAAAGAGAGATTGGAGTCGACATCGCCTGATAAAACTAAGAAAAAGAAGTCAAAGAAACGTCGAAAAGAGAGATTGGAGTCGACATTGCCTGATTATCAGAAAAAAAAGTCGAAGAAACATCGGAGAGAACGATCGGAGTCGATTTCGCCTCCGTCTAATAAAAAGGAAAAAGATAGGGAACATAGAAGTCATTCTCGGATCCGCAGAGATACTGAGAAGAAGACATACGGCAATTCTGACTTTGACGATTTAAGTTCCCTTGAATAATACGTAAATTAGTAAACGTTGCGTGCAAGATTTCCTTAACGTTAAATTTTTTTGTGTTGTTTTGTGTTGTTAATAAATATCGTATACTTGGTTTCTATTGTTTATTTCAATAAAGCAACCCCTTAAATTTCACTGCATCGCGTCAGTTATGCACATCCAATTTCGAAGCGCTATGATTGATTTAATTTAAAAATAAATAAAAACTGATGTATGTACTAAATTTAATAATATTAATATTTTTAATTATTCATTATTTATATATAAGTCACACTGAAAATGTACAGTTTTCCTTAAATCTGATTTCATCAATTCATATATGAACACTAAAATGTTGCATCCTTTTATGAGTTGAATGTAGCAAACGCAAATTAAAATTAAAATATTATTTTTTTTATTAATTGTTTATTAATTTATAATTTAATAATTTATTAATTGTTTTAATTTGTTATTAATGCCATGCACGATTTTCGGCAATGATTTTTCGACTCAGCTCAACGAGGGGATTAAAACGAGGTGCCGTATAATACTTACTACTGTATATAGAAACAAATACTTGTACTACTATAGACTCTAACGGCAGCAATTCTATTTTGGTCAGTAAACACTTACGTTTATTGCGATTTTAGACGTCACTAGACCAATATCACACAATCAAGTTATTTACTCACTCGTTACTGTTTTGCCGCACCGGGTGAGTTAATTAAGAGCGATCATCATGAGAAATAAATAATAATAATAATAATAATAAATTAGCAGTGATTTTCAATATTTGTATTACATTATTCTCCTCATTTTAATCTCGCCATTTGTCTGCTATGGAGGCGCTAGAGCTTTACGAGTGTTCAACTTTCTCTCTGCCCGTTGACCAACGACAGTCCATTCATGTTTTGGTAAATATTTGAAATTTAATCTATTGAACTAATGATTTTTATTGTGATTATTTCATCAATGCTGTCTATAGAGCTCCGGTTTCAACAATTACGTGCTTGTGCTTTGGGCTTCGGTCATTCTTTTAATTTTGGTTACAATTGCGGTCATGGGTCTGCTTCTACAGATCATTAGCACCAGTCATTTTTTCCATACTTAAACACGAGTTTCGTACTGACTATTGCATTGTTGCGGAGATATCGAATGTATTTATTGCCACTGTTTGCATTAAAAACTCTGTTGGATTAAATCTTTAAGTTTTTGTGTTCGTTATCCCAGAATGCATTCCGTACGCACATTGAAAAAATATATTTAAGGGAATGCGATAAAGGATTTATAGTACAGTAATAACAGAACAGTACAGTAGGTCATACATTGCCTATTTTCAACTTAAAAGAAACATTTCATTATGTCTAATTCAGAATGTGTTGTAAACTGCGATGGACTCGACCATTCGCATGTGAAATTGATATCATCGGATGAACGCGAATTTATAATCAAGCGAGAACACGCCCTCTTGTCAGGAACTATAAGAGGGATGCTTATGGAACAGGGTCTATGGAATCAAGTGAAGTTTAGTCAAATTTCGGGTGCGGTACTTAAAATTGTTTGCGATTATTTGGCTTACAGAGCTCAGTACGTGAACGGCAAGAGAGAATTGCCCAGCTTTTATTTGCCACTGGAAATCAGTCCCGAACGATTGTCTCGTTTCTTGGATATGTGATTTATTTGGTTTACATATTATTTTCTTTTTAACTATTTCTAAATAAAATTTGATATTTTTTATTTTTAACATTGTCAATCAGAGCAACCTGTAACGTGTTTATGTTGCGTTAATTAACTTTTGGAAAATAATTTGATGCTTTTAACGAGAATCTAATGTACGTCATCAAAAATACGTACTGTTGGTTAGAATCACATTAAATTAAATAACGATAGATAGAACTTTAATACGGTAATCACAATATTACATCATTCTGGTATTCAAATTTGTTGATACAGTTAATTAACTGGCTGTATTCATTTGACTTAATAAAAATAATTTTTGATCGTATAGTTATTTATTTAATTTTAAACTATTGGTTCTCCATGTGTGCAGTAGGCATAAATAAACAATTGCATTTTGATTATTTTATTTATTGAAATAAACACAAAATTCTAAGAAATACACTTAGCAAAATGAATTCAATTTATTTTACCGTCTCTCGGCATCTATTCATAACAATGGCAAAAAGCAATTCGGGTCGGTAAATCGGGGATCTTTATCGGTCGGCTTCCTCTTTCGTACCGCGTGTTTGTCGGCTGTCACGCGCGTGGCCGATTATACGTCAAGGGCGGACTTCAGATCGAGAATGGTACAGGTTTGGGCAGATTTTGTGTTTTTTATTAAGTCGGAACCGCTTTATGGTGTATTTTAGTGTCGCCGCCTGTTCGATCGTGGCAAATCAATGCCACACTTAAATCCACAGCAAAAAGCCAAAATTAGGAAGTCCAATGTTATGGTAGAGCACTATTAGTGCTGTCACATTGACGTTAGACCAAATAATCTTACAGTCCCGTATAGAGATGTGCAGACCGTTACAGTTGCTGTGACGTTTATAACGCCCATACGGAAAACGTTGTTCACATGCACATTGCATTATTTAAGGGAATTCGATAAAATAAAAGAACAAAATCATTCCCTACTTACTAGAGAGATATATCAGTCTGATCTATTCCTACTGCTTTATTCACATTGCAAACTTAAATAACAGTGTAATGGCCGATGTTAAAGATGAGAAAGTTGAAGTTGCTGGAAGCTGCGAAGGACCCGACTCCGTGTACGTTAAATTGATTTCGTCGGACGGACAGGAATTTGTTATTAAGCGTCAACATGCCGTTGTATCAGGTACGATTAAGGCGATGCTCAGTGGACCGGGCCAATACGCCGAAGATGAAACGAATCAAGTGACGTTCTCCCAAATTTCGGGTCCTGTGCTTAAAATAGTTTGCGATTATTTTGCTTATAAAGTTAAACACACGGGCAGCAAGGAAGATTTGCCTCCTTTTGATATACCCGAAGAAATTAATCTCGATGTGCTGATGGCGGCCAATTTCTTAGACTGTTGAATAATAACAGTTCGCTTTATTTTTAATTTCTTTTCTTTTTATTGTTTAATCTAATTCTAAATAAAATCTAGTCACTTTTAATAAAATTTTTTCTACTAATAATTACCACAAACGGATACGTGTATAATTTAGGAATGTATATCTTTTATTAAGAGATTTTTACACATTTTTCTTTTGCACGATAACTGCTGGTCATTGCTGCAATACAAACGATTGAGTGTCCTCCAGTGGTTCATATTGATTTCCCTCAAAATTTCGAAACGAATATTACAAGCTTAGTTATAATGACAAATATTTCCATTTACTTCTATTTATTTCCAATAATTTTTAATACATTTCTTTGTTCAATAGTTTATAAGAAAAACCGACGACGACTTGTTTCCATTTCATGACGCTGAAAATTAAATTAATCAATTAATTAATTAAATTCCACAAATAAAAATTATTCTATTTGATTACCTTCAATTCCCATTCAAACTCTCCAAACTTGGAATCAAATGTGCCTTTCTGTAATGATTTAAGCCGTAAAGTAAAACGTGGACCTAGTTCCTGAATTCCAACTTTCTTCTCGCTCCTAAATTGATATCTAGACAAAAAATAACACAAATGATTATGTTTATGTCATATCATAGCATAGAGCTGCAGTTGTAGCTACAGGAATTGACTTTTTACACCGAAATATGATTTTTTAAGCCAAAAAAATCAACGTATTACAACAAATTTTGACTTTTCACACTAAAATTTGACTTTTTACACCAAAATTTGACTTTGCATTTACAAGTTCCATTTTACAACTAACTTATACATTTGTTCCCCATAAAAGTAGCTTTAATTTGGTGTTGCCCCTTTATAAACTACTTAGTTTACACTTTGCATCATTTAAATTACCTGTGATGTCGGAAAAAAATATAATCACGTTGATTATGAAACGTGCAAACATTCCTTCCATTAAACTGTGGATCGTAATGGAAAATCGAACCCAACATTCTTGCTATCGTGTGCCCCAAACGCGTATTAAAATTCTTAAAAATCAACTCGGGTCGATGTTCGCTCTTCTCGCCACGCAGTTTAATCTCGCTCGAAAATCTCAAACTGTTGATTTTGAAATATGCAGTTGGCCCTTCGGGTAAATGTATGAGCAACAACGCATCTAATTAAATAAAAAATATTAAAAACTCAATTTCAACTAATTATTCGAATTTTTAACATACTCGGCATCCGTTTATCCTCATTTACGATAATTATATCCGTAAACTCATTTTCAATGCAAGATTTCACCATTTTCTTCACGCTGGACCGATTCCGCCAACGAATAACAGCATTTGGGACGATTTGACTTAATTCTTTACAAAACCGATTGGTTTTCTAAACATAAAAATCAAAATATAAATTAAAATTATCGTAATTTCAGATATGTTTTCGCACCGTGTGCGGGTTGTCAGCCGTTGTTATGAGCACTTTGGGCGGTATTTCTTTATTAAAATATGATGCCATTTCGTCGTTAGCTTCATCGAATTCAACCTAAATCAGTTTAAATCGTTATTAACATTTATTAAGCCCATTTTATGGCATTTTAATCACCTCTTCGTCCTGTTCATCAACAATTGTCTCATCATATTCGCGTGTATTTTCAATAGTACGCGGTACTTGTTTCGCTGGAGCCTAAACATGGATGTTATGTGATCAGTTAAGTCATTTATTTATTAATTTATCTATTAATTTATCTACTTTGTCTCCCAATTTTTTGTCTTCTTTCCGTCGCTCTTTGCGCTGTTGTTTTTTTAACTGAAATTACGAATTTAGAAATATTTTAGAATTTATTATTTTGGAATAATAATAACTGACCTTATTTTTTTCACGTTTTAATTTCACAAATTCCTCCCTGCGCCTCAATTTATTCTTAATTTTAAACGTTTCTCGTATGGTATGTTTTTCATCTGCCGGCGCCATGTTAGACACGTTGATTTTGAAGCAGCTAAATCGGGCTAGATACAGAGCGATGCTCAGGTAAAAGCGAGTTTCCGCCGACCATCACCAGGGAAATAAAAATAAACAAGATACTCCAAAAACCGTATTCTGCTGTTTTCATATCTAACATTCACAACTACCTATCTACTTTCATCAAATCAAATCAATTGAAATTTTAAATTTTAATTACTTAGCTATCCTGAAAATTGAAAACACACTGAAAACAGTTTGTTTTGTGAAAACACTTTGTGACAACACTTTCCGAAAATAGTTACTACGGTAGTGAAAACACTTTGTAAAAAGAGTTAGTATTGAAAACACTTGGTCAAAACACAAAGACAGGCTCGTGGCAAAATATGGCAGGCTCAAATATGGAGTGCTCAAATTTCAATTACCAGTCCACTTTACTTAGCCGAGCCCGGCAGGACTAGGCTAGGACTTGGGAAAACTGAACTGAAATTTAAAATTGGAGCATTCTATGTTTTGTCGTGAGCCGTAAAGGGCTATGTAATTTTTTATTGTAAAAAAACTAGTTTGGCTTTCTAGGACACCATGGAATTGTGATGATTTTCTGGAATATTATCATTTACCGTACGTTTAAACTCATTAACAGTTTTTTTCGAACGTACAGGTGATACCAATCAGCATTTTATTATATGCATAGAGCATATGTATGACTAACAATACGGTTCTACGATATTACGGTTAGCACTATGATACAGTTTAAACAATCAATATTAGCATTTTCATCATATAAATTCATAACATTAGCATACCGGTATCCATCCATCCACTTAAACTAAAAGGATCATTCATAAACTAATCAAAATTAGCATAATTGAATTATCTATCACTCCAGCTGTCCAGCTTGTCTAATTTAGAACGAAAATTTAAAAATTATATTGAAGAAGCACTATGCAATAATAGAGGTGGAGGATGTGGAGGTCGTATACTATTATTACAGAAAAAAAACCATTCAGACAGAACTAATAAGGTCTTGCGACAAGAACTGGAAGATAGACAACCTTACAAAACCTTACAAAATAGGATTTATTTGACGTGTTTACAAGTTTAAATTATGCGCATTGTCATTTACAGTCTTTATTTATAAAACAAATAAAAAAATTTTTTAATTAAAAGAATAAAAGGTTCCATTCAAAACATCACCAGTTGCAGTTGAACGACGAGAAATCAGAATGAGACATTGAATTGTCGCTACTCGAATATCCGGAATTTTTGTGAGGACTGTCATCGCTACACATTCGGGACAGTCTGTTTTTCAAAGCGTTTGCAAGTGCCGCATTCAGATCGTCGTTATTATCCGTATTATTCTTCGGCCTAATCGGTGTTCCACCAGGCGATCTAAAAAAACAACAAAAAACAACAAAATTAATCGTCATTAACTGTAAACCAGACTCTAATTTACGTTTTATCAGCCTTTGAAAATACATTTGCAGGTATGATTTAAATATAAAAATATTTTCTGTTGCTAAAATATTCTTATAATGCAAAAATGCACTGAACAGGTGAATAGATTTCATGTGTGTTAATGCATTTTCAGTTTTTCACTGCCAAAAAATAAGTTTTTATGCAATAATTTCACTTTTAATGCAGATTTTATGTATAAATGCATTTTGACTGCTAAAAATAAGTTTTAATGCAATATTGTCACTTTTAATGCACATAAAATACAGATTTTATGTGCATAAAACATTTTTTAATCGCTTAAATGTGATTTTTTTGATAAAATGTCACAATCCCCATATTTACCGTTGAATTGGTCGAAGTTTAACTTTATTCATTCCTTTCAACACATCCGTCATATTTGGCATCTGCACCCCATTCCGTTTTGGCGTAATCCGCTTATTCCCCGCATTACTTTCCTTATTCTACCAAATCAAAACGCTCAATTAAACTTCAACGCCTCACTAAACACCATCAATCGCATATAATACCATTTTAATTTGCTGTTTCAGCGCATAACCCTCGAAACATGATCCACACATGGGTGGAAGTGGTGGCGGGGGTGGAGGTGGTGGTGGTGGTAATTGAGAACCCCCTAAGAAACAAACGAGAGACACAAAAAAATAATAAAAAAATATTATTATTATTCAAAAAAACAATCGCACACTCCCATCAAGTAATACACAATGTTAAGTCTCTTACGAGATACGACATCGGATGTTTTGCATGATTGTTGTAAAATCGACGCAATCTGTGAACGCAAATTAGCTAATTCTTCCTCCAGAGCAGTGATTTTGGCCATGGTTGACGTGTCGCCGGCGATTGCGGCATTTTGCTTGTGGTTAATTGGAGTGCTGCATCGCGGACCGTCGTGTCTGGATAAAATCGGAAAGTGCATAATGTTGTTTTGCATTGAATTTGTCGTTAATGCCAATCTGGAATGGAAAATGATGTGTTAAGTGTTGGATTTGATTTGCTTTTGTGTACCTGTGCACGATGTGGAAATTTTGCGATGCTTCGAAAAGGTTTAGCGTTCTTAAGGCGTTGAAATTTGCGTTTTGATCACAGTTTGATGAATTCTGAGGAATAAAAATTATTTTTAATGTTTTGTTTTGATTTTTTTAATTTTTAACCTGTTTTTTGACCGTTGTAATTGACTTGATCGGTAAATAGTCACTGAGAATCCTGATTAGATACCGTCTTTGAGCTGTCAAGTTCTGAAATTTAATTATTTTTTATTAATTACCAAAAATAAAAAATAATAATAATATTTTAATTAATGACCCTTGTGCAACAGCTCTTGAGTTGCCTGATGCGGCGTTGTGTGCCCGATTGTTCCATGAAAAACCGGACGATGTCTTCGATGTCTAAGTAAACTTCCACGACCGATTCAAACATTCTCTGAATGACTGCCACGACTTGCAAAGAATACGCCATCGCTAAGTCAAAAGTTGGATCTAAACATAGATAATGTCATGTTACGCCTCTTAAAGGTATACGATTTGAAATAAAGTTTGAATTTACCACACGAATTGTTTGAAACGGCCGCCCCGGAATGAATTCAACGGGAAGAGAAGAAAAATGATGGTTGACGGGTAATGCGGAACTAGTTCCAGATCATTATAGTTCGGTTGTTAAAAAACCTGATTGTCCAAATAAACAAATATTTAATTTTATTTTGTCGCATTTCTTATCTATCATTTGATTATTAATAAAAACAACTAATTTAGAAAATAAACATGAAATTTGAATCTTAAAAAAAACAAAAAAAACAAATACTAGATGGCGCACGCTTTTACTTTATTTACTACTGTACTCAAATACCGTATACAGGAAACTGATTCATCGCCAATTATATGGCATATAACACGCTACAAATCTATAAATAATTAACTTTATTTTATTAAATTTGAATTTTAAAGTCATTAAACATGAATCATAAATAAAGTCATGTCACTTCGTAACCAGATGTTTAAATATTATTTTTTTATTGTAAAATACATATAATGATGCAATTCATTGTAGAAAAATTGAAAAATTAGATTTTCAATGTCAACAGCACTCGACTGAAACATAAAATTATATTCACAGTTGAGAAGGAAACCCTAATCTCATGTCCATACACAGAAAAAACTTTTTGCAATAATAATAAATATTTTTATTACATTTATCATACTTTTTATATTTCATTACAACATTTTTATTTTTTAATTATGAAATTTAACACTCAAAAAAATAAAAAAAACAATTCTAATGAAGGCCGACGGTCTTCGTGAATTTATGCCGTCAACAGTTGACTTGCAGCGGCAACCAATGTACAAAACCAAAAACCAATTTTCCGCCATCAGTTTTTAACAAAAAAAAAAATCCAAAAAATATATTTTGTTAAGTTTTTCATATTTTAATATCACAAAATCTACATTTTCCCAACCGGAAGTTCGATACATTCCCTAAAAACTCCACAATAAGCACTAGCACTCCGAGGATGAAAACCTTTCACATTAACAACCCTCACGCAAACTGTTGGGATTGGTGGCAGCAAAACCGGTTTAAAGCGAGGAATTCGTGACGTCACCCAGGTGAGCGTCAGCAGGTGTATACAAGTTGGTTTGGGCGTTGGACTGGATCAACTAACTCGGTTTTGTTCATCATGGCAATTGCCTGTCTACTCCTCTTATACCTCTTTCAAGGTGAGTAAACTAACCCCAACCAATGCAGCGGATCGTGTTTAATTCCAATGGCACTTTCACCCCAACTTTACACAAAACTTTCCCGCATAACACCCACAACAACGTCCCGACTTAAACCGGTGTGCAATGGCTGCACACACCCCGCCCAGAACAATTTTCCCCTACTTTTATTCGAAAAAATCCATTTAACAGTAATTTAACTAAAAAACACACGCATCAATCAACAATAAACGATTTTGTTTTGATGTTTATGTCTATCGTCACTATGGAAACGCCTTTTTTTCATTATTTCGTGCCAGCATGACAAAAATGGCGCCAAGTTTACGAAGAATAATTCCTTTAAAAATAATAAAATGGGACTGAATATCAACTTGAAAGAGGTCGATGAGTAAGGTGCTATTGTTAAATAAAGTATGCAAACACCTGCACCCATAATGCAAAGCGGAAATGTTCGATTTAAGGTGGTTAAAATGGGGTTAGATAAATTGATCTTGTAATATATTATTATCCACTAATTTTAATTTATTTTTGTCTTTTGGTTTAAAAATGTGTTAACACAAGTTGATAAGATATTTCAATGGATAAAATGTTTTCCTCTTGATGGGTATTCATCCATGAATTGTTTTTTTTTTTATTTTTAAATATTATTTATTTATTTATTATTCAATAATTTTTATTTTTATGATGAAATTGGTAAATGAGGCTAAGGTGAAATATGGTTTATTTATATACGAAAAAATAATGTAAAAATGCCAGTGAAGATTTTTTTTTAATTAATTTTTTTTTTTGAGTTGAGGTCATTGCACTCAAGGTCTGATCCATGCTGACCTCAGGTTGTTTGCAGACCATTGCTGAAATCTGGTGTTAAAAATTGTTTGATATAATATTTTCTGTGTATTTTTATTAACAAGGTCAAAGTTATTCTATAACTACACAAAACAGCGCTGTTTTATTATGTTAATAATAAACTAAATGTAATAAAACATGAAAAAGGATGTGTAAGCGTATTGCGCAAACAGTTTCGAAAGATATAATTTATTCAGTTATGATTTTTGTGGTTTAGAAACGTTTAATTTTGGGTTTTGAAATGATTTTTTAAGTTTTCATTTGCACCTTTTAGTCCTGCTATGAATCAGTGAAGTAGTGTGTTAGGTCACAGGAACGATATTTTTCCTTGTTTATTTCCTTTATCCGCACGTGTAATTTGGAAATTACTTTTTCTTTTTAGTCAATTTAATTTAATTTAATTTAATTTAATTGTTTTTTTTTTAGGAGTTGGAACACAATCACCGGTATTACAAAACCAGTACTACGGAAGATCAATAGGAAGATTACGAACATTTGCCCACGGAGTACAGGGAGAAGCGTTTGCTGTAGATGAATCTTCAATTTTGCTTAAAGGATTTAGTTATGATGGCCAAGGAGGTAAAATAATGTCATCAAATTGGTTTTCAGCAAATTTTTGGCCTGGATAAATGGAGTAATAGTCAATTTTTAAGGTTTAAATATTTTGTTTTTAAGCTCAAAAGTGTACATTGTGAACTTAAAAGTGTACTTACCTTAAACTCTAACGTTTTTAGACTTGATTACCGTTTTGGAGGCTTAAAATACAGTACTTACAATTTTTAAGCTAATAATTGTAATTTTTAGACTTAAACTTTTAGTTTTCAGACTTAAATGTACAGCTTAAACTTGCAGCTTATAGACTTAAACTTGCAGCTTATAAACTTAAACTTGCAGATTATAGACTTAAACTTGCAGCTTATAGACTTAAACTTGCAGTCTATAGACTTAAACTTGCAGTTTGTAGACTTAAACTTGCAGTTTGTAGACTTAAACTTGCAGTTTGAAGACTTAAACTTGCAGTTTGTAGACTTAAACTTGCAGATTATAGACTTAAACTTGCAGCTTATAGACTTAAACTTGCAGTCTATAGACTTAACTTGCAGTTTGTAGACTTAAACTTGCAGTCTATAGACTTAAACTTGCAGTTTGAAGACTTAAACTTGCAGTTTGTAGACTTAAACTTGCAGTTTGTAGACTTAAACTTGCAGTCTATAGACTTAAACTTGCTGTTTATAGACTACCGTGATATTGCTATACTTTAAATCATAAAAAAAATTATTACTAAAAAATAAATAATTTTGGTTTCAGATGCATATTTTTGGGCAGGCTCCACTGCACAGCCCAGTGTTCAAGGATTTAAGATGCTCAATGAAAGGGGCACGTAAGTGCAGAAACTGGATTTTCAATATAAATAAAATGCTGTAACTTAAATATTAAATTGCAGAGAAGACCCCCTGAGAGCCTATAAGTCCGAGGATCTGGTTATCAAATTGCCAGCTGGTCGCCGAATCAAAGATATCAAATGGCTATGTGTTTGGGATCGACAATTTACGGTGGGTTCAAGTTTCACTACAAGAATATTCATTATACATATATCATGTTTAATTTGCTTTAATATTTCATGGAACTTGATTATGTATTTATTCTAGATGAATTATGGAGATGTTTACGTCCCCGGTGATTTTGAACCACCGCGGCCACAACTTTTGCCGGAGTTTTCGCGATTGAGCCACGGAGTCCGGTCTGGGAATATTACATTGGTAGATTCTAAAACCATTTTTGTGCCTCAATTTTTCTATGATGGCACTGCCCAAGGTAATATTATAAATACTTGTTAACTATTTTTTTACATCAAAACTTTTTTTTTTAAAAAAATTTTAGAAACTTATTTTATTGTTGGAGTTGGGTCTCAGCCATCATCTCAAGGTACAAGAATACCAGACGAGAAAGGAAGGTAAAAAGTTTAAATATAATTTTTTTTTTTATCATGATGTTTAAAATAGATGAAATTTTACAGTACGCAACCTCTTCAAGCATACACTGGCCGAGACTTAACCATAAAGCTTCCCGCTGAAATCAGTATTAGTTCTATCCATTGGTTAGCCGTGTTTAGTTTTGCGGCTAATCAAAATTTTGGCCACGTTTATTTCCCCATTGGCATCAATATCCCACCAAATTTACAAGGAATACAAGGTTATATGGGTCCAAGTGGTCCCTACTTGCCAGGTTCAAATTTTCCATACGGCACAGCGGCTTTTACCGGCAATAACCCCGGCAATAACCCATACCCCGGAAGTTATCAGTCTGGTTTCCCAGCAAGTTCTCAATTAGGACCTAACTACAATATGCCTGGACAGCAACAATATGTAAGTTATATCTATATCATAGTAAGTAGAAAGAAGTAAGAAAGCTTGCAAATTCCATTTTTGTTGTTGTTATCATTGCATTTTCCCAGCACCGCTAAAAAATAGAGCTTTACTATTGGTCTACTTCTGGTAAGTGACAGAATAAGTAGGGAAATATCTAAATACCCTCTCCAAACATTTATTTTGTTACTTGCTATTAATTGACCAATAAGAATACGCGATGGCAGAAAAAAATGATTGCTGCGCCACCACTATAGGTGGCAACAACCATATACCTAGTTTTGCTACTTCTTTTGTTACTTACTACTAGACGTCCTGTGTGATAACCCATTAAATCCACTGCAGATCAATAATAACTTTATAAATTCCATTAAATCCCGTTATAATAACCAATAATAAAATATTAATCAATCAATTAAAAACCAATAATTAAATATTAATCAATCAATTAAAAACCAATAATTAAATATCATCAATCAATTAATCAAAAATCAATAATTAAATATAATCAATCAATTAATCAAAAACCAATAATTAAATATTATTAATCAATTAATCCAAAACCAATAATAAAATAAACATTTGGGGCAGAAACTAAAATTATTTTCTGTTTTTTCACTATATAAATGATGAAAATTGCGGTTATGCTTTCCTGTGCAGCTTTGCTGATAGCCTTATTTGGGATAGGCGCTAATAATCATTTAAAAGAGTTTACATGTACGATGTACCAAGAAAAAAGAGTAAGATAATCCAAAATAAATAAAATAAATAAATAAAATAAATTTAAATAAAACCCAAAGCAAACTTAACTTAAAGTATAAAATAAAGGACACGCCTTCCCCAATGAATATGACCTCTATTGCAAACTTTCCTTCTTTCTTCACTATGTTGCATTTGGTCAGCTTTATTGAATTATTGGCCTATTTATTTGACTGTTTCTCATGAGTGATTACAATGTGGATTATGTGGATTTTCATGAATGAAGTTTGTGCTTGGATTTTGATTATTTAATTCCGGAAAATAATAATAATAAATTCGATCTATTGTTTTAGGGTAGCGGAATGGGCACCGGATTGATGGACGACTTCCCAAATTGCGAAACCTTACTTCGTGGCCGGCTTCAAGTCAGTTGGAAAACTCTTGGAGATCAAGTGCAAATTCGTCTTGCTGCTCAAATGGGCGATAATGATTGGGTAGCATTTGGAGTCAGTGGTGCCCCAATGAGTAACCAAATGATTAACGGAGATGTCGCTGTGGCATTTTATGAACGTGATACCAACCGAGTTAATGTAATCGATTACTTTCTTCAATCAAAACAAGCTGTAAGTTAACTGCTATACTAGTACTAAAAAAAAGAAGACTTATCAAAGTAATTGGAGTTTTTCGTTGATTTTAGTGTACAGGTAATAGTGGAGTATGTCCAGACACGCGTCTTGGAGGACAGAACAATGTTCAGCTCATAAGTGGACAACGAGTAAACGGAATAACATATGCAACTTATCAACGGCCTTTGAATGCTGGTAAATATTTATTTATGTGTTGTTGATTTCTATATTTTTATTGTATTTAACATTTAACTCATGTTATTTTATGTACAGGTGATGACAAAGATAGGCCATTTGCTAATTTTGGAGCAACAATTGTAATTGCTGCCATTGGACCACTCAATGTCCGAGAGGTAGCTTACCACGGCCCATCCAAAACTGATGGTAAATTGATTTTGTGATTTTGTGCACCTTCTGGCAAAAGTTTTGTTACAATGTTACTTTGTACCTGCGCAGAAACTGTTCGCATTGAAATCAACCGAACACCCCTGCGCAATTGCCAAGTACCACTTGGTGGCACTGGCAGCTATGGCGGTTATGGACAAACAGGTTACGGTCAACCAAGTTATGGTCAACCAGGTTATGGTCAGCCAGGTTATGGTCAGCCTGGCTATACAGGGTCAACTTATGGTCAACCAGGTCAACCTGGATATGGACAGCCAGGTTATGGTCAACCTGGTCAGCCCGGGTATGGTCAACCAGGATACGGACAGCCAGGCTATGGTCAGCCTGGTCAGCCTGGGTATGGACAGCAACCTGGTCAGTATGGGCAACCAGGATATGGTCAACCTGGATATGGTCAACCAGGATACACCAACCAACCTGGTCAATATGGACAACCTGGATATGGTCAACCTGGTTATGGTCAACCAGGCTACACCCAACCTGGTCAGTTTGGACAACCTGGGTATGGCCAGCCTGGTTACGGCCAACCAGGCTATGGACAACCTGGACAGCCAGGTTATGGTCAACCCGGATACACTCCAGGAGGATATGGTCAAACTGGATATGGACAAGGTCAACCTGGTTATGGTGCATACGGAACGGGCTACACCGGAAGTTTAGGACCATGGAACATGCCACGAAGAATTCAAAACTCACAAGAAATTCGTTGTCAAATGGGACCTTCTGGACCACCTGACAAGGGCTACAGTGCTTACACTGGTATTAATTTATCATTAAGTTATTTAAACAATAATATGACATTATCACATTTCTTGCAGGCAAACAAACGTATGCTTTGGTATGGTGGTGCAATGAGTTGATGGCACCTGAAATATGGGTAGATTACGGGCAAACTTACCGGTTCTACATTGAAGGTGGCGATGATAGCACAAATCCAGACAAATACAATCCATTTTACATTACTGATGATCCTGATGGCGGTTATATGAATAAACCGGAAGAACAAAGACGAGTAAATACCATGTTTTCACTAGTCTTTTTTACAGCTTATGTAGTTGTAACTTTATGAAATAATTACAAATTAATTACTGCAGATTGTTAGAAACGTGTGAATTTTAATTTTTATTGCATAGAATTATCGAGTGTACGCAGGCCTTACTACCGATGCTCGGGGTTATCAGAAACCAAGTGCCGGTATGTGTGCTAATTTCTACTTATTTTGACGTACCGTATTGTATTAAGAATTGACTAAGTTTGATTTTTAGCTGGAAGATACTGCGAATGGAAATTAAGAGATTACCAAGATTCAAACAAAGCACTTTTGGCATCAACTTTTGAAGAATACAGAAATTATTTTACATTAGATTGTGAACCTGGACAGACAACGCCATTGATATTTACTCCTGATGCCAATATGCCTCAAATGGTTTATTATCAGGTATGTAAAAAAACTGAATTAATTGAAAAACTTGCAACAAGAAAGTCAATATTATCAATATTATCAATATTATCAATATTATCAATATTACCAATGTCATAAATAGCTTAGATGACATTTATAGGCCATCTAATAAGTTTATTACTTTGAAAATGACAGATGACATGTACATATTTTTCATGGTCTAGAATATTAATTGTGTCATGACTGACATAATTTGTGGCACCTTGCCATCTATTATGATTTATCCTTTCCTTTGTTGCATTATATTCCATTATTTTAACAGGTCATTAACTGGAAAAACAGTGACCGACGTTTTTTATTAATTTAAAACTTAAATTTATAAAAAAAACAAAAAAAACACTGACAACAGTTGCATTTTAGATATTTCTATTGTTGCAAGCACACAGGGCATTGCCTTTTTTCCATAAACTTTTTTGCCAGTGCTGTACTACTCACTGCACAATATGCAGCAGCTTTTTTCATTGTTTATAATAGTAGTATACAATCTAACGTTTAAATTATAAATACAATATCTATTGGTAATTTTTTTATTTACTGTATTTACAATTTATTATTTTCAGTCTTTCACAAAACCACACATGGGATTCCGGATCGTTGTAAACCGGCATGCTTGGGGCACTGGAAGCGTAGCTTTGCCAAGTCAGATGACTGTTGTGGGTTTGATTCTGCTATTAACTTTACTATTTAATCGAGCGTAACTGTGACGACGCGTTGATAAAATTCTGTTGGAAATTTGATTTCAGCCAGATTTTTTTTAAAAAATACTATCGAAATCCGTCCATCAAAAGATAAAAGGAAAAATAAACATAACAAAAAAATAAAAAATAAAAAATAAAAAAATAAAAATACGGGGCCACATAATAAAAACACTAGGATTAAATCCTGTTTTGTACAGATTAGTAGAATCAGCTAAAAGACTTGAAATGTTCTATAATAGAGAAATTATTTTTTGGAGTTTTGGATTTTAGAGTCAAATTGTTATTGACTGGATGGAAAAAAAAAATATCAGGTCGACAAGTTTTAGAATCTCACTTTTTATGAACTGGTATACATATTATATAAATATTTGTCCTTTTTTTTTTTTTTTACAATGGATCTTTTGGAAATTTTATTTTTACCATTTTATTTTCACAAGCTCATGAATTTATAATCAGGTTTTTAATTGCTGTCAAACTGTCATTCAACTTGATCACTTTATGTCTTTTAAAATGTCACTCATTTGCTATGTTGCATTTGCTATATAAGATCTGTATTTTATTATAAAAAAAAGAAATAAAAATTTTTTACTATATAAAGCCGTGGAAAAGAACAGAAAATAAACCTATACTACTACACATTTGACCAGAGTCCAGTTTAGAATAGAACATCTGTGAGTAAGATCACATTGCAGTCGGCTTTACTGCACGACGTATTGCGCGAACGAGACAGCGTCTGCCGTCGGAGTGACCGCTGCGACGCGGAGGTGACTCGGCGATGCCGATGTCACAGAATTTCACATTTTTTAAGGTATAGTATAGCGTAATTCCAAAGGTCTTTGGTTTGGTATACTCTTTAGTACTTGTTGATTTGAGTCCCGGTCAAGAACTTTCTTGATTCTTGGGTCTGTTTTCATTTTTATTCGCTATAACATTTGTTTTTGGATTCAGTAAAGTAGCAGATTTATAGGAATTTTTATTAGATTAAATTTGCAAAAAAATAATTCTAAAACTGTCGCAGCGCTCATGTAATCAATCACATGACCCGCTATCTCTTGCACCACTATCTTTATCCTTACCTAAAATAAGCACTCGTTTTTTGTCTTCCGTTTATACCTGTAGGTTTCTGGAATACGTGGTGACAGTTTAAGAACCTAACACTGGTTCCATTTAATAGTCGTTGGGTGAGCCTAAAAATTAAGATGACTATTTTTTGAGTCACTGCAAAGTTCTAAATATAAGACAAAGAATTGATCGAATCGAATTCGAACTGCTGCTAATGAATATACGGAAAACTGCATATAAAATATGGGCAAATGTTTTATTCTTATTTATTCTTAGTGGCTGCAGAAATGGTATACTTGTAACATTTATTTTATGATCTTTTGTCCACCATGATTTTACTCTGAGAATTAAGTGCTAACTCTTATATCAGAGACATCCCAACAAAACAAGCCATTTATTTGCTTTTATCTCACATTTTCTTTAATAAGAGTAATATAACTAATAAGAGTAATTGTTTCAGTTCCAAATACTGTAAGAAACGACAAGATATTGTGCAACCAATTGGTATTCTTACAAAAAGTATTTTAATAAACAAGTAGATTAGAAAAATAAATATTTATTACAAACAATATGAGTTGTCAAGGCCAACTCTCTATTCTTACTTCAGCCATCAACTGTATTTCCACCCGTAATTCAGGAGAAGTTTTCGAACTGCAAATTAAATACATTTACTTCAAAATTTTATTTTATTTTTAGCCACAACTAGTTTTGTAGAAATTACTGCCGTACGTAATCATCAATTTAATTAAATCTCTTTATCACATTATTTCTTCAACTACTTTTCTTACACAGACTAAGCCTAAACTCAAACCAACGACTAGTATACCAACTTATTGTCCGTTTATGGCTAACTGAACAACTCTCCGCCTCGTACAGCTAAAATGATCACATGTTTCTCTGCAGTAAGGTAGGAAAACGATATTACCTTATCACTTTTTTCTAATTACTAAAATAAATAATATTTAAACTTAATAGATAACATTATGGATAATGTAGAAAACGAGAAAGTTGCTGTTGGAGGCTGCGAAGGACCCGACTCGATGTATGTCAAATTGATCTCGTCGGATGGACACGAGTTTATAATCAAGCGCAAACATGCCATGTTGTCAGGAACGATTAAAGCGATGCTTTCGAGACAGGGAGAGTCTCTCGAAAATGAAACGAATGAAGTGAAGTTTGTTCAAATTTCAAGTCTCGTTCTTGCAACGGTTTGTGAATATTTGGCGTACAAAGCTCGATATATGGGGAGCGGAGAAGAACTGCCTAATTTTGATATGGCATCGGAGATTTGTCTCGAAGTGCTGATGGCAGCCAATTTTTTAGACTGCTAAATACAGTACCACATTTTGATTTTATTGTTAATTCTTCTAAATTATGTATTGTTGTTATGTATTTTTTATATAATTTGTCAAATAAATTCCCGAATAAAAAAAAATAAATCACTTTTTATTAAATTTTAAAATCTCGCCTTGATGCTTCTCTTCGTGACTACGAATATGTCATGTACTGAACAAAAAATTTAACGATAGTGTAACCTGTCGAAATATTTTGACATGTATTTTTTTTTTTTTTTTTTTTAGGATAATTACAATTTTTAATGCATATTTGATTTTTTTAAATTTTTTTTTTTTGCATGTTGTTTTTGCATAATTATGTGTGAAAATTTGCGTGTGAGACGAATGGAACGGTATGATCATGTCTGACATGATATTTTCGTGTTTTGACGTTACCGTATGTCTAAATTTCGTATTCATACCGGTATACTAAATACTATATATACTAAATCAGTTTCTCACTATCGAGTTAGTACTAAACATCACTACACTACTCGACAATCAAATTTATCGCTTAAACATGTCAATCAATTTCGACTCGATATTAAACTTACAACCCCAAATTCCTACAGATGATGATGCAGTCTATTTTCAAAGCAGAGATACCGATAACCAACTTCACTCACTGGTTTCAAATTTTGATTTTTTGCCACCAAATTACGATCAAGCAGCCGGTGATTTTTATTCTTTACTAACCGAAGATTTTCGTGAAGGTTTTGACCCATTTCAACCATTGAAAACCCACGAATACACCCAATCATCGAATATATATTTTCAACAAGTGCCACATTACCAAACTTGGGATGCTAATATCAATTCTTTCTTAACAGGAATTGAGACGACTAAATTTGGTGAGAGTTTTCCAGCAGATTCATTACTTAAACGCGAAGAATTAGATATTAAAGATCAATTTCTCAAGCCTCCAGTTTCCAATGTTTCACCTGTCAAAAATCAGAGAAAAAAGGCGACTGCAGTAAGAAGAAATCCTCGTGTAGCGAAACCTCAACCGGAGCAATTATTTGTGTTATCAAAAGAACAAAAATCGAAAGAGGAACGTTTAGAACAGCAGCGAATTAAACGAAATGAAATTGCTCAAAAAAATAGAGACTTAAAAAGGGCGACGTTAAAGGCTAAGAAAGACGAATTGCTGGAGGTTGCATGGGAACTTTTAAGACGACAAAAAGAGCGGGCGAAAAAGGAAAAACGGGTGGAGCAATTGCGCGAAGAATTGAAATATTTAGAGGGTTTGGAAGGAAAGCAGTACGAGTTGGCGGAACTATCGAGAAGAGTTAGCGTGTTACCAGGAATTCAATTTGTTGGACCACTTACTGGTAGTATTGTTATTCCTAGTTATAATTCAGATTCAGATAGTGATGATGGTAATGAGTGACTTCATGATTAATAATTATTTTTTTAATAAAAAATTCAACTTTTTAATGATTTTTCAATTCTCGTTATTATTATCATCATCCCATAGAAACAAACATGATTTTTTTTTCACATCACAAACAATTTTTTTTTAAATATAAGAACAACAAATAAGCTTAGAAAAATTATTTTTCGAAATCAAAATCTAAATAAAAGAAAATTGTATCATTTACTAAATACTGGGAATCAAAAACCTTAAGTTTCCCAAAAAAAATTGGAGTAGGAAATTTAAATGTCTCGATATTTTTTGACACAATTGGGCTTCCAATTTGGCCCTCGATTTTGCAAATATCAAGATTTTCCTTACGTGTTGATTGATCCAACACACAAAGTTGCGCAGTAAATAGTAAGGGCCACTTAAGATGTTGATCGAATGGACCGGCCATCGATTCGAGAAACATCGAAAAATAAGTATAAGTACCGTTTCTTAGAAAAAGATCTGGTTGTAGTTTTAGACGGAATTTATAACCTCGATAATTACTACCGCAATAAAAATTATCACTGCATATTGATTCTTTATTAGCCAGAAGACGAGAAGTTGAGAAGTTCTCAACTGCCCACGTGTAATTAAACGCCGTACGGTTTATTGTAATTCCGCAGGCCGTTAATTCGTCTTTTTGGTCGGATTTTTTTTCCAATTTATCTGATAGTGTGTAATCTTCAAATTCTTTTTGTTTTAAGTCATAAGCTCCTACAAATAATTTAAATCACTAAAAAAAAAAAAAAAAAAAAAATACAATAAAAAATGTCTAAAATTGATTTTTACCTATTTTGTCATCAAGAAACTTTCTGCCTTCAGCTATAGCATAATTTTATCATTAAATTTACTTTTTGCATCAAATATATTTTTAAAAGCATTCTTACCCACAGCTTTAGTCAACTCATCTGAAAAATAAGAATTCAAATGTTATCAATGTTTGTTGTAAAATTTGACTGACGTACTGTTTGCCGTTAATATGGTAGCTATTTGTTTAGAAAACTCGATTTGTAGATTATTTACTTTTTCTACCAAAAAAAAAAAAAAAAAAAAAAAAATAACATTAAAAATTATACAGTAAAGCAACCCCTTGCGCTTCTCTGCAGCGCACTGCACTTATCTTATAAAACTTGCTTTTCTTTACCGTATTTGTGCTCCAATTCCTCTATTTTTTTATTCTGTTCCAATTCAAGGTCCACATTATTCACATTAGCCACATTATCTAGAAAATACAAATAAAATAATTACCGTAAATAAATTTCAAAATAAATTATTTAATTTTACCCGGGATTTTTGCTGATGATTTCTGGTCCGCAATATCATTCACTTTGCACTGTTTAAATAAAAATTTAATAAATATATATTATTTGCTATTGAACAACAATTACCTGGCTGCAGCCAACTACATCCCTAAGTGATAGAAGTTGGTTGAATGAGCACGCCAATAAGGATTCATTACCTGATTGCTATAAAACACGAATAAATTATTCAGAATTTTTTAATTTTCCATCATTTTACCTCAATATGAAGATTGGACAATAAATTCGTTACCATCTCGACATGAACGTTATCAATTTGGTGCTGTTCAATTTCAGACGCGGTTCCTCGAAATTCACAACTATTTAAAGAAATTTTCCCCCCGCCAAAATTGCGAGCACATTCTGCTGCGTGACTTTTCATCTGATGATAGTTTTTGTAATATTTAATTAGCAAACTACTATTCAAGTTCGGAGTTCTACTTACGGCACGGCGATTTAATTTGCCATTACAAAACTTGCAGCCGATCAGATACATTTGGCACTCATCGTAATGACTCTGTAGTAAACAAGTACCATTAAAATACTTTTATTTAAATTTTTAAATCGTTGTTAAAATTACTTTGATGTTGTCCAAATCGAGTAAATCGTTGCAATAGCAACAAATATCTTCTTCATTAGTATACGAAAAATCATCAAATTTTTTCTAGGTAAAGAAATTAACTAATTAATAGAGCACAGGATGAATGCATAAATGGATGCTTTTCTTTTTTTGTTGCATATTTTGCCAAATTCGGCCAAAAATGCCAAATTTGACCAAAAATGCAGCATATTTTCAGTACTTTATCTGTCAGAAATCAAATCTTATGATTGAATTTCATCAGATTTGACACTTTTGCAACGGGAAATTTGAATAACTTTTGAGAATTCTACATATTTCAAATTTGTGATTAAAATTCACCAATTTTAAATTTTTTTTTTTTCAACCAAATTAAAAACATTTGCATAAAATCTTACCAAATTCAACAATTTTTACATTTAACTTCGCATATTTTGTTATTTTTTATTGCATAAATTTGGAATTTTTGATTCATATGAATTTTATTTTGCATATAAATATCCAGGGTATACTATAAATAAAAATTAAAATAACTTTTTCCAGTATACTTACAACGACCACTGCACTGGCATGATCGAGTGAACAAACCGCATGGCCATTCAATTCTGCTTTAGCGACACATCGATGGCAGTACATGTGTCCACACGGCTGTGCAGTTAGAAAACGGTTTTCCAAACCACATCTGCAAAAAATTAAAATTAAAATTTAACAAATTAACAAGTTCGATTTTAAAATTAATGGAAATTGCATGGTGATCGGTTAGTTTGTTCACTCGACGTTATATACTTGTTGTATTTTAAATTTGCATAAAAATATACAGTTTTCGTTTAACCGAATTGACTCGTGTGAATTATAATAAATTATTAAAACAATTAACATACTTGATGCATTTTAATATTGCTGAATCCATAGCGAGCAAACAAACTGGAAAGCTCGACAACTGAGGTGGCAAATTTGAAACAGATAACAGGCAGAATCGTTTATATAATCTGCAGAATTGCTCCAGAACTTACGAACTTACTCCGAACACATGGATACACCACACACACTCGTAACACCAATCCAAGGCGCCCATGCATGCTTCACTAATTGCATCATAAATTACGTGATAAGAAAAAATTTAGCTTCCAGATTTTATTATTTAGTGCAACTGTGTCTATTGTTTACATGTTTATACTGAATTTCTGTTTTTTATTTTAAAAAAAATTACAATAAGCGTGTTCAATGATTGCCATCTATTGACAGACGATATCACCATTAAATGCAAAATTCTAGGTTGAAAATAAATCTCGAGTTACTTTTAAATAACTTCCTTTATATACATTTCTGAAAGAATAAATACAATGTAATGTTTTTCTTCATTAATCGAATTCGGATCTTCACGTTTGCACAGCCCCATCTATCGGTGGCATATGTCAGTAGTTAGTAATCTTCGCATAGCCTCGTCCACAGAAAAACAAGATGGCAACCGGAAGTTTTGTTTTGTTAAACAGCATGGTGAACATATTGCGTAAGTACAAATTTACGTAATATGTAGTTTAATATTTGTGTGAATAAGTGATTAAGTTCTCTTTTTTGTGACTAAAACTTTAATTAATGTATTTAATTAACGATTTATACGTTATTTATTTTAATGAAAAAACGCAAATTTTATAAGAGATATTTTTTGCTTACTTAAGAAGATAAAATTAGTTTTTCTCGTTACTGACGTAACAACACAAAGGAGTCGTGATTTATTCATTAATTTTTTCTTTTTAACTTTTTAATTTTTTATTTTTGGTTGTTTTTGATTGTAACATAAAGAATACACTCATGTTTACAGTGATGCATACTAGAGGGCCAGTCGGTGTGCGTATAGTACAGGGAACGTTTTTTGGTTTTTTGTTTATTTGACGAAACGAATTTGTTCTAAGAGATAGATATTAAGAACCATTCGCGTAACAATACTAGAGTGAAATAACATATTTAAAGACGCATTGATAAAAGATTGATCAATTCAGTATCAGAACTTGTTACGAGATTCAGAATTTATCGTCACAGTATGGCGGATGATGCAAAAAATGAGAAGGTTGAGGAAAGCTGCGATGGACCGAACTCTTTGTGCATCAAATTAATTTCATCGGACGGACAAGAATTCATAATACCGCGCGAACATGCATTTCTTTCGGGTACACTTAAGGCGATGCTCAATGGACCGACCGTGTACGCAGAAAATGAAACAAATGTAGTGAGGTTGCGGGAAATTCGGGGTCCCGTGCTTGCAAAAGTTTGCGAATATCTGGCTTACACAGCTCGATACAAAGGCAGCGGACTAAAACTACCACCCTTTGATGTGCCACCTGAAATTAACATGGAAGCATTGATGGCGGCCAATTTCTTAGACTGTTAAGTCAACTTTATAATTTGATTATTTCTTATGGTATTTTCCTTTTCTTCGAAATAAAATCTTGTTTAAGCATTTTCATCTATTATACGGTAATTAAAGGGTTTACAACATCGAATTTTTTTATTGGTTCATCGGATCAAGCATGTTTTAAAACCCTTAAATAAAATTTAGGAATTTTTTTGAAAAATATTTTTAGGTTTAACATGGCCGCTGCTGGCAGGGCGCTGTTTCTAATGTCACAGTTGTAATACCACAAGCGCTAGTGTGATTGTCAAACTAAGCTTGTAACAATGATTTTTTTACTCGGTAGAAATCTCGAGTGCATCAAAAATTGCAACCTGAATAAATCACGAGTGCCCGCAGGACACGAGTGGTTTATTCTGGTAGCAATTTTTAGATGCACGAATGGTTTTACCAATGAGTAAAAAAATGAATGGTTGCAAGCTGTTTCGACAATCACTAGCGCGAGTGGTATTCGGGAAGAGAATCTAACGAGAAAAACTACATCAACAACAACAAATCTATATCTATATTTCTGAAATGATTTCACGAGATTTTGCGAGATTCCACGAGATTTTATGGGATTCCCCGAGATTTTATGGGATTTCACGAGATTCCACGAGATTTCACGAGATTCCGCGAGATTTCACGGGATTTTAACGAAATATCCGAGCGAATGTAAATCCTGTGGAATCCCGTAAAATCTCGCAAAAACTTGCGAAATCTCGTGGAATCTCGTGAAATCTCGCGGAATATCATAGAATCTCGTGGAATCCCGTGAAACATCGCGCCATCGCCATTTTGGGATTGGGGTGGAGTGGCTCGCTCTGATGGCTAGTTGTTACAGAAGTGGATAAAAGAAATTTATTTTCGGATATTTTTCATTGTGCTAAATAATCAAAACAATAGGCGCGCCGACCAATGAGATTCGACCAGAAATTCGAATTCATTGCTTATTTATATTTTTTTTTTTTTTTTATAAAAAACGATCGAGTTATAGGTGTAGTTTTTGAAATACAGATGGCAATTGGATCGGATTGGCACGTGGCAATGTTGACGTCAGCAACTTTGTATTTATAGGATTTCGAGGAAAGAAATGTAGGAATGTGTTGTTTAGATCTTTATAATGAAAAAAAAGTTTAATGTTTGAGATTGCGCATGTAGATGGCGCCAAGGTTGGATGACACTTCCAATGCGCTCAATAGGTTCGTGTGAAGTGGTCTGCCTTCTAGTGGCAAACAAAGTAAACAAGTCACAATGCAAAGAATTTCTGGAATTTGCTTATATTGATTTTTAAAAGTTTTGAAGATTTTTTTCATAATTCTTATGATTTTTTGAAGATGTCTTAAATTTAAATTTTTTTTTTAAAAAATAAAATTAAAATTTACATCCCTATTACCGTACTCCAATTCTAATACCGTAAACTAAACACTTAATTTCTATTAAAATTTTAAAAATCTAAATAAAAAAAAAAAATCTTTTCCAAAAAAAATTTCAAAATTCTGTTGAGTCTAAAAATCATCATCAAAATTTTTTCATATAAAAAATCTTAGTTTTTGTGAATGGACCATTACGTGAATTGGAAAATAAGTATAATTCTTGCACTAAAGTCATTCTTCACAAAAAAAATTTCTTATTACATATTTAATTTAATATCAATTAATATAAATATCAGACACTTGTGTCTGACGAAATAATTTTAAAAAATTAAGATAAAATTGGATAAAATTTCATATAATTTTATTTATTCTACATTTTTCTTTAGTACCTATTATAAAATTATATATAAATACAGTAAATATAAAAACAAAAAAAATAATCCTTAATTTTTTATACTTTTAAATTTATTGTTATTTTTTTTGTCTTAATTTTATGTTCGGTTGAAGGTGAAATTTTTTGTTACATTTGAATATGAAATAAAGTTCATTTAACACTAGATGAGCCCTGAGTGTACATAAAAAAGCAAAACAAAAAACCCACACAACAAAAAAAACATGACCCTGGCCATTTTTTTCTTCTTTTTCTAATTTCATTTACAACTTCTTGACTCACGCCAAGCCACTAGAATTTTTTCACTTTAAAAAAAAAAAAAAAAAAAAAAAAAATCCATTTGATTACACGACATATCTTTAAGTAAATTAATCAAAATTTAAATTAAAATACAACTAACACTGGATGAATGACCAGGAAAAAAAAATCCACAAAACAAATCAAATTCCGGTTATTGTATCCGCTGGCCATCCTAAATTCATCCCAAATAAAATTTTTCACTTTTTATTATTTATTTCATCTTTATTTTTTTTTTNTT
>JH431820.1:92622-105501 GCA_000239455.1 Strigamia maritima
TTGTGTTTTAAGGGAACAAAAACACATTTGAAAGACAATACAGGTAGACTATTGCGTTGTTTATTTTTAGCTACTCACAAGTGCTTAAACAGCCACAGCGTATATAATCAGCAGGGGGAATTTACAACGTTGTAAAATACTAAAAATTAGTGTTAAATAGCATAAATAAATTAGAAAATGACAAGTTAACACGAGATAATAAAATAAAATAATATTATAATGGATTTCTAAAGCATTTTTCAATTTACAAGCGTAATGAATTTACATTTTCCAATGATTTTCCAATGATTTTCCAATTCATTTTTCAATGGTTTTCCAATTCATTTTCCAATGAATTTCTGATTCATTTTTTTAATGCATTTGTCATCTTATAATGAATTTTCAATGCATTTTTTATCATATAATGAATTTCCAGTGCATTTTTCATCTTATAATGAATTTTCAATGCATTTTTCATCATATAATGAATTTCCAATGCATTTGTCATCTTATAATGAATTTTCAATGCATTTTGCAATGCATTTTTCATCATCCCAGGTAACACCAAACATTTGCAATGTTGCTGCATTGTTCCAAATGTGCAGCAATGTTAGAAGTCATTTTATATTTCAAGTAATAATGGGCATTTTTCAAGTAATAATGGGCATTTTTCAAGTAATAATGAGCATTTTTCAAGTAATAATGAGCATTTTTCAAGTAATAATGAGCATTTTTTAAGTTATAATGAATTTCCAATGCATTTTCAAGTTATAATGAATTTCCAATGCATTTTTCAAGTTATAATGAATTGCCAATGCACTTTTCAAGTAATAATGAGCATTTTTCAAGTAATAATGAGCATTTTTCAAGTAATAATGAGCATTTTTCAAGTAATAATGAGCATTTTTCAAGTAATAATGAGCATTTTTCAAGTAATAATGAGCATTTTTTAAGTTATAATGAATTTCCAATGCATTTTCAAGTTATAATGAATTGCCAATGCATTTTTTATGTTATAATGAATTACCAATACATTTTTCAACTTTAATGAATTTCCAATGGAAATTTCCAATGAATTTTTTAAACTGAATTTCTAATGCATAATGTCATAACCACACTGTAATTTCGAAATCTCCCAGTCATTCTTCATCAGAACTAACAAATTGACATTTATTTGATTTACAGTATAACATGATTCAGCAAACAAGTCTCAATCAAGGTTGGCTCAAAATTCTCCGAACCACCACGCCATGATTACCCACATCCAACTCACACTACACAGCAAGTGTTAATTTCCACTTGTCAAATCCATTTCTCAAAAATTAAATTATTTAACTAACCCTCTACAAAGAATGATCAGAAACAGAAAAAAATGACCCTGAAAACGTGAGCTGATGGCAGATTAATTCCCCCCACCTATTCTATATTTATACATTCTTTTTTTGTCTCCTCCCCGTGTATTCTTTCTTGACGCATTGCCATTAAACTCACGGCAGATGCAGACAGCAGACATTGAGCTGTTATTGCACGTGTGTATTTTGAAGGCCAAGGTCGTGAGTGTCGCTCACCAGGTGCGCGCCGCCCCCATCTGCCGATTTTCCCTGAAGAATGAGGCGCCATGAATCTCAGGTGGACAGCAAAATAAAGGAAAACCGCGGAAAACAGCCCAAAATAGCGTTTTCACTTGTTTACTCCGAAACCCCAACACACAACACAAGTTGAAAAGACAAGGGGGAGGTTTTGGATCGAGGGGGAGACGCGCCGAGGGTGGGAAATGTCGAATTGCGCCGCGTTACGGCGTGGGGACCAAGCGGTCACTTTGGACAAACGTCTGAACTTTGGTTTTGCGTGGGCGAATAAAGGGTTAGTGGGTGAGTAGTGATTTTTCTCTGTTTTTAATCCTTTAAACGCAAGTTTTACGGCCAAATAAGCCTTTGTTCACAGCTGAAAGGGGTTATAAACTGGTCCCCTTTCTGCTATACCCCTTTCAATACGTTGATTCTCACGAGACTTTACCCCTTTGCATTTTGCCTGCCAGGTTTTTTTCACTCTCTTTCTCTTCTCTACACTCGTTACTATAGAGGGTGGTGGGGGGAATTTTAACCTTGACAAACAGCAGAGAGGATCCCCAATTGCGGCCCAGACCTTGTATTATTTTCTGTCTGTTTTTCCATGGTATAAAAACTAAAAAATAAATTTTTTTTGTTTCACTCGAAATGTACATTTTCTTTTTATTCAAAAATATAAATTGACAAATTAAAATGTCACATTTTATGATAATAATAATAATTATAATAATTAATAATAATAATAGTATAATAACATTAATTATATGTACAAATAATATCCTGCACCCAGTTCAGGTATATATATATATATATAATAAAAAAAATTAATTTTATATATATAATATATATATTTATATATAATAAATTTTATAAAAGGGGGTGGTGGGATAATAAAAATCACAATATAACAATAATAATAATAATAATAATAATAATAATAATATATTTCGGTGGCTTTTTCTTTGTAAAAAGTGTCAAATTTCTGTACAAATTGATGCCCAAACAACAACAACAAAAAAAATCAATCAAAAACACACAAACACATAAAATGGACGGCTTTTCTTTCTTTTTTTCTTTCTTTCTTTTCAAGGCAAGAGATTTGGCGAATTATGCGACATCACAACATGATAAAACTCGATTCAATCTAGGATTCAATCTTGAGTTTAATTTTCACGTTCCAAAAGTCGTAATCTGATGGGTTCGGAAGGCGTAGTCACCATCCTTAATGTGATATCCACTTCTTGTTCATTGGCCGATTCGATATCGAAATGACGCACAGCCTTTAACAAAAAAAAAAAAAATAATAATAATAAGAAATAAACACACAAACATATGAAAAATAACAACTTAGGGGTTAATGTGTGTCTGGGGCGACGGATGCCCTTGACAAACGCTAAACAGACGTCTAAGACGCAACTTCCGCGAATGCCAAGGACGCGTGACATCCTAACCTACTTCGATCCAAGGTCGACAAATGAATCAAACAAAAAGCGAACAATTAAAATATCCAACCACATACACATGGTTCCACTTAGTATGCAGGCCGGGGTGCTAAAGGCTGCGATTGACGCATATAATCCTTTGAATCCCGTCTCGTTTTTTCCTAATCCGGCCTGAAAGAGTTGGGGGACCCCATTTGAGTCCCCCTTTCTGCTTTTTTTTTTTTCTCCCCTTTTTTTTTCTATTGCACTATCCACTTGACCAGTTGGGGGTTCTGTGTCTCAGACCCACCCTGGGTTCCTCACTCACTGTCCTCCTGCCCACGAAACCCGTTGCCACCATCATGCGAACGCAGCGATAGGATTAGACGTCTATTCAAGACGAGCAGAGCAAAAGAAGAAAAAGAAAAAAAAATTACAGAAGAAAAAAAAAGAAAAAAAAGGAAGAACAGAAGAGAGAAGAGAAAAAGATCCCCGCTGTTCCTCCTCACTCCTTTTCCCCTTCCCTTCTTTCTTTCTTGTTTTTTTTGCATATCCTCGGTGATTATCCCTCACTCAAAGAGATTTGAGTTTTTCTCGAAACTATGCGACCAATTCAATGGAGTCTCTTTTTCTCTCCCTTCCTTTTTACTCCCGCCAGAGTGGCTCCAATTAGGCCTAACCAGACTGCAGGTTCCTTCTCTTACTTACCCCCTTACCCTTTTTTTTTTTATTTTTTTTTATTTTATTATTCTTCGCCAACTCGCTGTAAGACGAACCCCTTTAAATACCTCGAGTGTTTTTTAACTCTTCCGCGCCATCGTGATGAAGAGGATTGGAGGATGTCAAACAGGTTTGGGGAGGTGGTGGGAGGACAGTGCGACATAAGAGGGAAAAGAAAAGGACTGGAGTGAGTGGATTTGTGTAGTACAACCCGTTATTCCCATCTGATAAAAAGAACCTCAAAAGAAATCGAATAAAAGTATTTTTAGATGATGCTTCACGGGTATCGATCACTTGTCCGAATGGTCGATTGTCCGAAAAACGAAAAAAGCTGACCAGTACGTTTGTCCGAATGCTTTCGGACAAACGTACCGTCGGACAAATGTTTTTTTCTGACAATCAACCATTCGGACAAACGGAACACGTTTTTGTCTTAAAAACGTTTTTTTGTCCGAAAAACGTTTTCAAAGTTATTGGCAAGATCCTTGAACTCCATACTTGTATATCATTTTATAACTGGCCATAGTGAATGATCTTACATATAAAACTCACTCTAAAATTAAAAAATTAAAATTAAAACCTCAATTTGCATAATGCAACAAGTTCTAGCCAATCTAAAATTACTGTCATCGAACCAAGCTATTTTCTTTTCAATCGTTTTCAAGTTTCTTCTTCATCTTCCAAAGCCAGAAATACAACACACAAAAAATAAGATAAAAAAAAGATAAAAAAAAGATAAAATAGCAAAGTCATCTAATAAGAAAATAAACCAAACAAAATTTCCTTTTGTCAAAACATTTACACCTAAACAATTAAAATCCATCAACAACCAAGACCAATCACAACTGACCACAACATTCCTAAACAAATCTCTCAATCACTGAATGACCTTTTTTTGTCGCCGTTTGTCCGAAAACCGTTTGTCCGAATGGTCGTTTGTCCGAAAAATTTCGGACAAACGACCATTCGGACAAACGGCGTCGGACAAACGGCGTCGGACAAGCGGCGTCGGACAAACGTACCACACTCTGCTTCACGGCATGTCAACGCTTAAAATCCGTCATTTTTCACATTTTTCACATTTTTTAACACAAAAAAAAAAAAAAAAAAATTAAAAATATTAAAAAATTCAATCTCACCTGTGCT
Organism: Strigamia maritima; assembly: GCA_000239455.1. NCBI lineage: Eukaryota > Metazoa > Arthropoda > Chilopoda > Geophilomorpha > Linotaeniidae > Strigamia > Strigamia maritima. The sequence goes on from JH431820.1 coordinate 97,457, forward strand.
AATAAAAGATACATCTGCGTTTCCGCAATTCTTCGGCCTATACACGACCGCGTTCCCGATCCGAACGGCAAAGATGCGTGCGGAGGAGCAGTTGTGGTCGTTGTCGAGCCGGGAAGCCACCTTTCCGGCAAGAATTGGTCGGGTTGCTCGAAATATTGTGCGTCTCGACCGGTTGTGTACATGGACATGAGAACTAATTTCTATAGAGAGCCATAAAAGAAAGGGGAGGAAAAAAAAAAATAAGGTGTGTTATAAATAGGCAAAAGTAAAACGTGTTTAACGGTCTAAGGTGTGGTCAACTTACCCCTTTGGGCACTTTGTACCCTCCAAGGACGACGTCGTCGGTTAGGATGCGTGTGAGGAAAGGAGCCACGGGGTACAACCGCAGCGCTTCCTTGACGATGGCGCGTGCGTATGGAAGTCGACATAGTTTGTCGAAAGTGATGTCTTCCCCTTTGGGGATCACGTCATCAATCTCCTGTCGCAGTTGTTGTTGACATTTCGGATTTTTAGCCAACAGGTGCAATGCCCATTGAGTTGAATGAGATGTCTTAAGAAAAAGATAGAAAAAGAAAAAAGAAAAAAAAAAAAAAAAAAAAAAAAAATTAAGATAAATAGATATAAGTTCATCTAGTGGAATGCGGAAGAGGACGCGCGTGACACAACGGAACACCCTCGAGGGGCGGAGATTGATTGCGTAAGGTCCACTTTCACCCTCCAGATCCAGGCTAAAATAAACCGAGTTGTAGGAAAATCGACTTACCGTGTCCGCTGCGGCTAGGAAGAGGTCAGTGACGATCCGCACCAGTTCTTCTTCTTCGATTTTGTCTTCGAGTAACAACTTGGCTAAGAGACCGTCGACTGGTTCGCCGGTTTCGGCTTTTACTACAATTTCGCGGATTTTGTTTTCAACTAAACTGCGAGCTGTATCAATTATTAATATTCATAAAATTAAAATTTGAATAAAATTAATATTTTTTTTTATTTATTTATTTTTTTTTTTTTTTTTTTACCTATTGTTAGTGCTGATGTGACTGCTGAGTGGAACCTCTTCCAGACGTTTAAGTTGAGGTAATAGGCCAACCTCGGTGGCACTGTGGTCATTTTGGCAGATTCGACGAATATCTGTTGAACGCTTTGCACGAATGTGTGAATTTCATCGTCAACAACAGGGGGACTAACCCCTGAGCTCACGCATCCCATGCGTCGACCGAAAATGAAATCACCCAAACCTAATAATATTAATAATAAAAATATAATATTAATAAATATAACAATAATAAATTTTTCTTCTTTTTTTTTTTTTTTTTTAATAAAGAGTGAAAGTGATGTGGGGGCAGACTAGAGTGTTGATCCTGCGAAACGCGGAAGTGGAGGGGGTGCAACATTCCGCCCCGCAGGCCACAGGTGAAGGTCGATGCACGTCACTTTCTCTGCTCTGCATCTGCTCATCCACCCTTTCTCTCTTTTTTTAAAAAAAAAAACACAAACTTACATTCAATAGACCAGTTGTAAAGTTCCCTCTCTAAATCGGGCACCTCCAAACTTTTCGCATCCCTCATCTGTGTCCAACGATGCATCAAATCATCAGTAATGTTGACAAAATCTTCAACATGATCAGAAATAGCTGACCGTCTCAAAAACACCTTATTCAACGCCCGCCTTCGTGCCCTCCATAACGGACCATTCCTAAAACAACAACAACCAAAAAAATTTAAATAAAAAAAATTACAAATAAAAAAAAAATTACAAAAAATTTAAAAAATTTAAAAAAAAATAAAAAAAAAAAAAAAAATTTTAATAAAAAAAAAAAAATTCTACTTACATGAAAAACAATCCTCGTTCATTGCCACTCGATTCATTATAAATTGTCCACGGTTCGGGGATCAGGTGATGCGGATATCTACCCTCAGACGCAAACACATGTTTGATGATAGCTGCATCAGACACGAACACCGCTTCCAACGACCCAAGAGTCTCGCAGTAGATGGGCCCCAACTCCTTGTGTCGTTTATCGCAGTACATATGAATCTTCGGAGCAGCCCCACTTCGCATCAAATCGAAGAGTGTGCCCACTACTGGCAGCCCCTTCGGTCTGGGCATGGCCGCGAACGGCTGCGGCGGTTTGACAGTCACCTCTTGTCCTTTCGTGTTGTTGTTAATCTTGTTGTTCTCCTCCACCACCGGTTTAGCGAACGTCTTGAAATGCGCGCTGAAAGGGCATTTGGCCGGTCCGCGAGGCGACGAGGGCGGCGAGTGGAAATGCCCGAGTAATTCGGCTGCCAATTTCTCGTTTGACGTGTCGGGTACCTGCAACTGTGACCTAGCGAGCGGCAACGTGATAATTTTGCCCACTTGCTGCAGCGTCATGAGCAACAGTTTGTACGGTGTAAAATCGTTGGATTTAGCTGCCATGGTAACGTATTTTTAGGGTTTTTTTTTTTTTTAGTGTTGTGTATACAGTGTCACCCGTTGTGCAGTGTTGCTCTCAATGTGGACGAGTGGTTCACACACGCGCTTTTATACGCTCGTGGCTTGTTTGGTGAGCATCACGCGCGCCGCTCACTGCCCCAAGAGGGCCTCGAGCGAGGCAAACGCAGCGCGCGCACAGGCTCCTCCCTCCCCTCGCCACCAACCACGGACGCCGGTCTAAACGCCGGTTTCTTGTGTGCCGCCAGGTATCGGCAGAAGCACAAAAACCCTGCGAGGGGATCGGGCACACGTCGAAGGGGTTTCCGTGTCCCCTTTTGTGCGCGGACGGTGTGTAATTCGTCAAATTTTGACAGATTTTGTTGAGAAAATATCATTTTAAAGGGTGGTGAGGTGACCCACCTGGTTTTAACAGGTGTTTAATGGATGGGTGAAAGGTTTAAAGGTGCAAATTAAAGATTAAAGTGAGAGGTGATGGCGTTTCAGGTGGTTCGAATGACGTGATGTGGCTAAAAATAACGATGGGTGCAAAATTCAGATTCCGAAGTTCCCGAGTTCGAGTTTTAATTAATGGCAATTTGATGATTTAAAATTTTTTTTTTTTTTTTTTTATATAATTTGCCTACTTTTTTGTCACTTTTAAGTTTTTTTTTTTTTTTGTATTTTAATTAATTAGTGAGTCATTTTCTGATTTTTATTCAGATGCGAAGTTTGTCTGATGGAATTTTGTTGCATATCGTTTTAATTAAAAAAATGATATGTGATAAACTGCACTTTACTCTTATCTCTAAATCAATTATATATTTTTCTAAATTTAAATGTTATTTTATGCGAATTTTTATTTATTATAAAATTCATTTAAATTTGATTAACTTTTGATTCAAAATGAAAAAAAAAAAACACAAAAAAAACACATAGTTTTTGTTGTTTAATAAATTCATATTTCGTTCCTGAAAACGTCAATTTGTGATCTCGCCATCTAGTGAGCACCGCAGCAAATCCTATGAAAATAATTTTTATAATTTTATAATTTTATTTAAGTTATTTCTTACAAATTTCGAAACGCTCAAAGACTAAAATAGACTTTTTCTAATCACAGGTTGTCATTGCGTAATGAAAACACATTTTAATTTCAAAGGAAAACCATAAATGTGTTGAAATAAAAAAAATAATAATGTAAGTTCCATTTTTATTACAGGAAGTAATCTATAAAACAAAATCATCCCTTCTCAATTCCAAAAGTTTTAATATTGACAAATAAATTGCATAAGAAAATTTAAAAAGAAAAAAAAAAAAATACTCCTTTTATTTCATGTTATAGTAATGCAATCCTCTAACCAACAACAAACAAATGACATAATTAACCCCCGATTATGAATATTAATATTTTTTGATCTCTGCACCACCATTGAAATATCATGCAAGAATTTCCTAGAAAAATTTTTTCTTTCCTCTTCCAATCATATTATTTTTAGACCATTCAAATAGCACCTGCAGCACAAACTCCCACCTTCGATCCCATCGAACGTCCAAGGCCTCCCTACGGTCACCGAGTCCATAAATTGCATCAAGCAAATTAAAAATGGGAGATAGGAATCAGTACAAAGACCGCTTTCGTTTTTCTCTTTGAACTTGTTGCTTTCGATTTCAGTTTCAAGGTGACTCCTCCGTCGACAGTTTAATTTCAATGTCAATTTGGTTCAGGGTCGCCGCATTTTGCTGCGACACGTAATGGAACATCCAACGGGAAAATCCTTTCCACTCAAGGACGTAAAGTGGCACAGTTAAATGCATCTTTCTGTTAATTCTATCAAGTTGTAGGGAATTATACACATTAAATGAATAAATTAAAACAGCCGACTTGCAATTAATTTTTTTTTATTACTAGAGTGGTTCGTGGACAATGGTTCAGGTCTCTTGAAGATTATTGAAACAAAAAATAAAAGGGTTAAAAACTAAAAAATTTTTTTTCTTCATAGAAATGCGTGGGAATTTTAGATGAACGGAATGAGGTCGTCCAATGTTGTCAGTATCCAATCAAGAGAAAAACTGATGAATAAAGTAATAAATCTAGATGTTGAATGTGAATATTAATTTTTTTTTTTAATTTAAAATGACTTAATGAGTAAAAATTGACATTTTTGTAAAAATAGATATATTTATTTATTATATTTTTTTTTTCAAGTAAAAAAATTATTTATTGAAGTTTATGTGGAGAAATGTTGGTCAGCCATGCCAAACAAAAACACACTTGCCTTGCAAACATCCGGTTGTTGTACCGTGAATATTTGCATAAATTTAAATTTAGCTGGATTTGGTTTGCAGAAATTGAGTCTCGGACACATTACAGGACCTCAGTTTTATCTAGTGGACGTATCTCGCGATTTGTATGTGATACCACGACTTTTTAATTCGCGAACCACCCCGCCGGGAAGTCTCCCTGATACTAAAATTCCATATACGCCTTTGGAATAGCGATCTGAAAAAAAAAAAAAAAAATTAAATAAAAAAAATCAAAATACCGTATACAATTTTTTTAAAAAAAATTCAAAATAAATAAATAAAATGTTGAAATCGGTTAAGTTGTGTTTTCATGGCTTCAAATTTCATATCAAGTAGTGATAATTGCAAGTTATACTTTATTGATAAGTGATAACAAGGAAAATTGAAAAATAAATATTGAAAAATGAAAAATATTCAAATATAAACAATTTTATTTAAATTTTTTAACAAATTTTGAAATGAAATAAAATATTTATTTTCTAAAACCTCAAAACTCACTTATTCTCTGCCACTTGCAAGCCCAACTATCCTCTGGATTCATGGCAGCAATTAACCTGCAAAAATGTTCAAAATTTTCAGAGCACAGTAAAACAAGTTGCTTGTTATATTTGAGGTGAAGGTTATCAAAAAATTATGGGTCATCAATCATTAAAAGAAAAAAGGGACCCCATAAAAAAATTAAATCCAAATGAAATTTTTCACATGCACCTCAATTTGAGGGGAGGAAGAAAAAAATTTAAGTAAAGTAAACCAAATCATGAAAAAAATATTTGAACTTGACTTCAATTTGAGTTTTTATTTTTTTTTTTAAATGTTTTTTATGTTATTTATTAATTTTTTTCTCTTGCACTGCACAAAAATTAGTGTAAAAGAGTGTAGCCATTGAGTTGAGTGTATAGTATTTCATAGGAATCTTTTGGAAACACAAACAGTAGAGATTAGCTAGTGAACTATATTTCAAGTTTGTACTCACCCATCAAAATTAGATGAAGTGCAATCATACACCAAATCTCAGTTGCCCTTTATACCCAAATATTCTTCACAGTTATCACATCCATCAAATTCAAATTGCTCAAATGTCTGTAAATAAAATGAAAATCTTCAGAAAATTTTACTTTTAAGATTTTTCAGAGTTTTAAAATTTATGCAAACACAAGTATTAATATACATTCATACATTTATATGTAATATTTAATTATTTATATAATTAATTTACATTTTTTTTACATTTTATACATGAAATACACTGAATTATTAACTTTTTTAACTACAAAAATCAAATTAGGTAACAATTTTAACATTTCTCTGTATTTTCTGTATTTAAACTGCCTATGGCAAACAAAAACAAACAAAAACAAACTTCCACAATTCCACCTTGTGTTCATTTCTGTCATCAATTAAACATTTATAAACCCCCCCAACCATTAAAAATCCATCCACAAACTCACCTTGACCATTGAACATAATAAACATGCTCTTAAATTTCTTAAATCTTTGGGAATGCTCTCCACAGACATCCTTGTTTCATTCAATTACCAACAAGGAATTCAAAATGGTCGCAGAGGCGGAATCGGAAATATAACCACAATGCATTGCGCTACTTCACAAACAAAAGAACACTGTGTCACAGCTGTAAAAACAAGGAAAACATTCATTTTTTTCCCTCGAAATCAATTTAAAAAAAAATTAAAAAACCAAAATCTTTTAAATTACATAACTGAGATTTCCATTATATCATCCACAACGTCACTATGCAAAAAATCAAAATAAGCGAAAAGTTCGCAGAAATCTATGTGACCTAATTATACATACTGATATAATAACAGGTGTTTTCAGTTACCTGTTGCAGTCTACGCGTGATTCCGGCCATATTTTTAGCCAAACAAAACTCCATTGATAACCATTTGCCATTTTAAAAACCTCTACAAGGGCATCTTCATCTGCAACATGACCGTAAAAGGACATTGAAGGTCTCAATTGCGTGCCCCGCCCACACCTGCGTGTTGATTTTTCTTTTTATTCTATTGTGTGTCAACTGTCAATTGGGTTCGTATTTAATTCTGCACAGACATTTTTCTCGCCGTTCTCAAGTTCCAAACATGTCTGGCGAATTTTTCTGCCAGACCCACGACGATTGCACGGTGGATTTGATGAATTTCATCATCAACTGCGCCTTCATCGTCGCCTGTTTCTGCACTATCCTCTGGAAAATATCGAGGAAGTTGTCCCTGCTTTCCTCGGAGCAAGGAACACGTTTTCAGGAACATAATTCCCGATGGATACTGTTTATCATCCTTTTCCTCATCTGTCTCGTCGAAATCGGCGATGCCTTCATCGTGACGTCGTCCACGCCACTCAACAGCCATTCATTGAAAATACCAGCTGTGTTTTCATTATTAGCAGCATCGACTGCCGCATATTTCTACTCTAAGATGGAGAAATGGAACCAACTAAAACCAATGTTTATTCCTCTTATTTATTGGCCTGTTATTATAGCAAGTAAAATTTTCAAGTTGGGATTTCTCTTTCATTCCGGTCTGGATGGCCATCATTTAGCAGTGACTATCACTTTGTGTTATCTGGTCGTGTATGTGTTGTCATTTCTCGTCGAGATTAATCTCATATGGACCAATGTAAGTTGGTTTTTTTAAATTTTTAAATTTTTTTATTTTTTTTTTTATATTTTTAATTGATGATAAAAAGCGACTCTAGAGAGAGATAATTGTAAACTCTTCAAACTATATATATCAAATTACTGGTTTATTATGATAATATGTATAAAAACAGGAAGCATTAGCCCCCAAAACAAGATTGGCATTAGGTTCAATATCCTCTCTAGTTGATCACTCAATGATGACACCAATTACCCAAGATTCTGAGGCTGATAAAGCATTTGCAGCCTCCCTTTTACATCACTGCACACAAAATGATATAAGAAAACAAGAAAAATCCTTTTGTATCACACTGAATCAACCCTAGATCACTGACCTTCTCAATTAGGGGTCAGAAACCTAAACACAAAACCCCTATAAGAAGAAAAAGAAAAAAAAACAACACACACACACACACACATACAAACAACACACAGAGCATTTACTTTTATTGTGGTTTTTTTTTTCTTTCTTAATGCAGAAATACTTGAGTTCTTGGCAGAGCATTGCACTTCCCCTTAATGACCCACCTGACACTCAGTATCGTCGTCCATGGGTGAGTCTTCCGTCCAAAGCCACTTTCTACTGGATGAATGCACTCATTTGGCGGGGTCTTAAACGACCAATTACACAACAATGTTTAGGAAGTTTGGCACAAGGTGGGCACGAGTACAACACATT
>JH431820.1:108300-120190 GCA_000239455.1 Strigamia maritima
TTTGTTTTTTGTCTTGGTCTAGTTATTTTTTTTTTTTTTTTTTTTTAAAAAAAGGTAAAAAGTTGAAGGAAAATAAGTCATGTCCATTTCTGTATTTTGACTCGCCGTTGCAAGGTTGCATCTTCTCCCATGACTTGAATAGTCGAGATCAAGTATCCAAGAGGGGCAAAGAAATTAAATATTATTTTTATTATTCTCCTCGCTCCCGTTCTCTTCTTTCTTGATGTGATGTGGAGTCGTGTGAACTGTAAAGTAATATTTAAAATTGATAATTAATTCTTACTAAATAGTAATTTGAATTAATGTTTTAATAATATGTGGGAAGCACGATTTTAGGTTTATAGTTTGAGACTGTAATATTTTTTTTTTTAAATGAATGGGTAACAAAACAGATTTTTGTTAGAGTGCACATTTTGTTTTATTTGCAATTTTCATTTTTCACACATTTGGTTAGGACAACTTTAATATTCATTTATTTTAATTTTAATTTTCTACACTATTAAATTTTTTATTTTTAATTTCCACAATTTACAAGTAATTTTAAATTTCCATACAAGTTTTACTTTTGTTTCACTTTTCACACTTACAGTACGGTATTTATTTTATCTTTCCACATGTCAACACCCATTTCAAATTTTTACACATTTCCATTACCATACATTTTCATTTCTACACAATTACTACACATTTTCATTTCCACATAATTACTACACATTTTCATTTTCACACAATTACCTCGCATTTTCATTTCTACACAATTACTTCACATTTTCATTTCTACACAATTACCACCCAATTACCACACATTTTCATTACCGCATATTCCAATTTTCACACATTTTCATTCCAATTTTCACACATTTTCATTCCAATTTTCACACATTTTCATTCCAATTTTCCCACATTTTCATTCCAATTTTCACACATTTTCATTCCAATTTTCACACATTTTCATTCCAATTTTCACACATTTTCATTCCAATTTTCACACATTTTCATTCCAATTTTCACACATTTTCATTCCAATTTTCACACATTTTCATTCCAATTTTCACACATTTTCATTCTAATTTTCACACATTTTCATTCAAATTTTCACACATTTTCATTCCAATTTTCACACATTTTCATTCCAATTTTCACACATTTTCATTCCAATTTTCACACATTTTCATTCCAATTTTCACACATTTTCATTCCAATTTTCACACATTTTTATTTCAATTTTCCACACATTTTCATTTCAATTTTCTAAACATTCTCATTAGAAATTTTCATAAATGTGCCCCATATAAATTTAATTTTCTTACATGATAAATCAAAAATCCAGATTGATACAGACCACTTTTTGGTCAACATATGATAAACACTGCACAAAAAAAAGTTAATCAAACGAAATTAATATGTCACGATTAAATCTGTAATTATAAAATGGTCAAAAAACTTCTCTTTGCATAACATAAATTTATTTTTAATCATTTTATTTTTAACCATTTCAATTCCAAATCATTTTTCCCACAAGAAAAAAAATTCCAAACCAAACAAAAAAAAAAAAAAAAAAAAAAATAAACTAAAAAAAATTTCAAAATACAAGAGTGAAAAAGGTTTTTTTCCCTCTCGAGTCTAAATTTGACCCAGTAAGATTTGTTTGTTTACTAGTGGAACCAGTTTTCGTGTTATGTTTTGCGGCATCTTATTATGCTAACACGGCGACATTAAAGAGTTGTTTGCTTTGCTTTTCCCATTCTTAAACTCATTAAAAGTTGTTGCTGGGCCGTTGGGCATGTTCTGTAATAGAAGAAAAAAAAAAAAAAAAAAAAAAAAAAAAAAAATAAGGAAGATTTTAATTTGCATAACGAGTGCTGCAATGAGGGTCAATGCCATTTCAATGTTGTAGAGGGAGATCACATTTGGCCACGACATGAGCCAAACTTGTTTTTGCTGAATTAAGACTGCCGCGATTTTTATCAAATCCCAAACCAAAAGAGTAAGAGCTTCTAAGTGTGTGACCTTAAGTGAAATTCCCAACCGTTCATAACCAAATCCACCCAAAAAAAAACAAAAAAAAACAATAATAATAAACATAATAATAAAAATTCTCATACATTTGTTGACAAATCATTTTTTCCACCACTGCGCATTTCATTAGTCACATGCTTGGAATAACATAACTCATTGACCTACAATACACTTCCATGTAAATTTTTATTAGCAATTAGTAATTTGATATTTTTCTTATTATCTATTTATTTAGATGTTCTCACTTGGACGGCTCTTGTTCTTATGTCAGTTGTTGTAAGCCATCCATTTTTATTATCTTTTAACTATCCAATAATTTAATTATATGTTTTCCACGAGACTATGACTCAGTTTTTTCTATTGTTTCAGGCTTTTTCTGTGTATACTTCAGCAGAAAGAGAAATTCTGACTCCCCAAGCTGCTTTTACAGCTGTGGCATTGTTTCAACAGATTTTATTTGGCCTTTTTATGTCACCTGTTTTAATTTCTGTGCCCATCACTGCCTTTGTGAGTCTTTTGTGTGTTTGTTTTCATGTTGTATTGCAATTATTTTGTTTTCAGACTAGTTTGAAACGCTTACAAAGTTTTCTTAGTACGTCAGAGACACGTGATAAGAGGTTCCACGATTTGCCTGTAGAGGACAGCACTGTGGTGGAATTTGAAGAAGATAGTGGAAGTGTTGTGGTAAGTTTGAGTTTGAGGTCGAACTTTGAATGGGAGAAATTAATGTAATATCACGTGATTGCAGCTTAGGATCAAAGATGAATTCAGTAATGAACGACCGGACCGGTTCAGAGATACGGCAATATTTCTTACTGATTCGGATGAAGAGGTCACGGGGGATGTGGACGCGGCAATTCAATTGGACGAAGCAATTTTTTCATGGGATCAAAACAATAAAGAACCAGTTTTAAAAGATTTGACTTTGAACATTCCAATTGGTAACAATTTTCTTTTTCTTTCAGTATTTTTTTGGTAATTACAAGTTATAAAACCGTTTTATTACTTTTGTTTATAGGGAAGATTACTCTAGTATGTGGTCACAATAGGAGCGTCGAAAGGGCATTTACTTTGGCTCTTTTGGGAGAATTGCACACAGTTAATGGATCAATTACGTGGACAAGGTGAAATTATGATTTTTCTTTCAATATTTGTTAATAAAAATTAATAAAATTCACAGAAATTCACCAATAGCGTTTGTTCCGTTGATACCGTGGTTTCAAAAAACGTCAATTAAGGATAACATTTTATTTGGAGTTCCATATGATGCGCAAAGGTAAATAATTGATAAATAGAAAAAAAAAAATTGAACGCAATTGGTGTAAAGCGCCATCTAACGATTTCAACACTTACTAAATTCAGCAATCCTATTTACATTCTTGTTAAAATCCCATGACTTTCAAGTTTAAATGACTAAATTGAATAAAATATTTAGTGATAAGTGTTTTAAAAACATTGGATTTAATTTGGATTTGTAGGTACAATCGAATTGTAGCAGCATGTGGTTTGCAAGGAGAATTTGATCAATGGCCATCTGGAGATCTGTCATTAATTGATGATATTGAGTTATCAATTAGTCAGAAACATTGTATTTCAATTGCACGTGCACTGTATTCAAAGTGTAAAATAATCATCCTTGTAAGTTATCAAACTACCATCTTATTTTACTGTCTAAAATAACGCCGATTTGACAAGCCGGTAAAAGTAAATAAATGTGAATACTTAGCAATTTAAACTGACTAAGTAAACTGCCACGTGACATCAATGATGCAGAATTTTAAACAGTAAAATACGGTATGGTACTGGTTTAAAATTGATTATTATTTTTAAATTATCAATACTGTAATTTTAAGGACGATGTTTTTGCTACCATGGACCCGGTTTTATCGCTTCATGTTTTCGAGGAAGGACTCAAGAAATTGGCTCTTCAATACAGGCGAACTGTTGTCGCCGTTTCGCGACAAACACACATTCTACTTATGAGTGATTTGGTAAAAGTCAAATTACCATATACTGAAAACGAAATAAAGTTTACGTTTTGAACATTTTCAGCTTCTCGTTTTGGAAGATAAAACCCTTAAATTCCAAGGCAATTGGCGACAATTTCAGGATTGGGATCCAGACATGAAAGTCACATTAACCAACAATGAACTGCCAAATGAAGATAAGGAATTATTGACCACTGAAATCAAGCCAGAAGAAATAAAAACAATTCAGAATCCTGCTTTTAAAATCTCCAATCGTGGAGTCTTACAAATGTTGGGGATTCATATTGACAAAATTATCCCAAGAACAACATCGAATCCAAATACTACAATTACCAATGAACAGAACACATCAGAACTTAAAGGTTCACAATTGAGTACATTCTTAAACTCAATTTTTATTTGCATAATACTATTTACAGATGAATCGAGTATCGAACTAGATGATAGTCGAGCACCAGTTATCAAACCGGACTCTTCAAAAGAGACTATTGTACCAATTTTGAAATTATTTGGAAAGAATTGCTTTTATCATTGTGGATGGATGTTTCTACTCTCACTCGTCGTCCTTTTTTTGGCTACTCAAACTCTTCTAGTCAGTAAAGATATTTGGTTGTCAAAATGGTCTAATGATTGGAATAAACATGTATAACATTTATTTTTTGTTGTTTAGTTGGTCTTAACATTGGATGTTTATATTGCAGGGTGAAGATGAATATTCTGGTCATTACTTAACAGCTTACAATGTTTTGTGTATATTGGGAGTTATTAATATGGGTGCTCTTAGTGTTGTTGCTGCTGTAGCGGCAACACGTGCATATAATTCTATTTACAACGCCATAGTTGATGCTGCCATATCATTCAACAAGTAATTTTTTTTACTGTTTACTGTTTTTTTTTTTTTTGTTTTTTTAGCTGAAAATACAATTTGTTTTTTGGTGTGGTTTTTTTCAGCTTTTCAATTGCCAAAAGCGATCAAATGATGACTGCTTTAAAAATACACTTTGCTCAACTTGATGAAGTAATACTTTTTTTTTTTTTTTTTTATATTATAATTTATGAAGTTTTTCATTTTTGTCCAAAGAAAATGCCAATTTTTTACCACTATTTCTGGCTTGGATTAATGTGCTTAATAATTATGTTTATAAGTTTTGGAGTCACATTATTCATGTTTCTATTGCTGTTACTGTTTGCCATGTTTATCCATGTTTTTCAACGGCTATACAATAAATTTTACAGGTACTTCCAAAGACTAAAATATAAACAAAATTATAAATTCAAATTTTGTTATTTTTCAGAAATATAAGTGAAGTATTATCAATATCAGCAGATGGAGTTACTTCTCATTTAACAGAGACACTAAAAGGACTTGTATTAATTAGATCATTTAGAGAAGAAAGAAATTTCAAAGAAAGACTATTTGAAATTTTGGACATGAATCAATTAGTCTTTTTAATAGTAGATTCTGCGCGAAGATGGATGGAGCTAATTCTTGTTAGCTAAATAGTTTTTCACATACATAAAGTCTATTCTTACTACAATTATTTTTTTGCAGGATCTATCAGTCTCAATAATCATTTTTATTGTGAGCCTAGTTGCAGTTCACAGTGGAGTAAATGGTTCTTTAACTCCTGGATTTATTGGTCTAGCATTGGTGTATATTTTAATGGTAACTATTGTTTTATCTGATATTTTAAACTGAGTAAGTAATCTACATCTATTGTTATAGTTGCCATATCTTCTCAAGTGGCTCATTTACTCTTGGCCACAAATGAGATCAGATATGCAAAGTCTGAAAGAATTAGAGCCTCATTCTCGAATATCACAAGAAAATAATGATGGCTTAATGAGTGAGTGTACTATGATTCATAATGATGTTAATGATGTTAATTTTTAATAATTTTTAGTTCCTGATTGGCCAGAAGTTGGAAAAATTCAAGTTGAAAATTTATCAGTAACTCCATCAATGACTCGTGTTTCATTTTTAATCAATGCTGGTGAAAAAGTAAGCTGACGAGAAATTTTTCAATACTATCCAAAGACATCTATTTTTAATACGAGCCATTACTTTAAAAATAAAAATTATTTATAATGACAATTACTACAGACACGTCAAAAACTAACCACTCGAGTAAAGATCGCGATGGCGGTACGTTTGTCCGACGCTGTTTGTCCGATCGCCGTTTGTCTGACGCCGATTGTCCGATTGGTCGTTTGTCTGAAAATTTCCGGACAAACGGCGGCCGGACAAATGGCGCATGGTTTGACCAAGCAAATGGTCATTTGTCCGAATTTCATGTCCAATGTCCATGTTCAAGTTAATTTCCATTAAAAACAATTTTTCTTAATTTTTCTTATACATCCAACATCTAAGATTATCTCATCATCTCAAGAAGCCCCTAATATTCCAACACACAGAAAACTAATGAAATCTCAATTCAAATGCCTAACCTTTTTAATTTTATTATTCATTATTAGCATATCGGTTCCTTAGCACCCTAAAAAAAAACTTTAAAAAATACGATAAGATGAAGGGGTGGGGGGATTGTTTGGCCAGACAGACAGATTGGGTGTCCACACTGTCTGCCTTGCCCAGACGGAAGTCAGCGAAGCATTCGCTGACTTCGTATACGTATACGTATCGGACACCATTTGTCCGAAATTGTCCGACGCCATTTGTACGAAAGTACGTACCCATACGCTTATTTTGGTTTTTGGACAAACGTACTTTCGTACAAATGATCGAACACCAAGATCGCAATTCTCTCGATTGTCGAAAATCTCTTCAGCAGATCCATCGTCCATCCGTCTGGAGCACATTGAAGTCTATTGACAGGGTTGGGTGCGCTACTGAAGAAAATAGCGCCGCTAGTGTTGCGCTACAAATTTATCAAATAGTGAACCGCCATTGCGCTACCACTACTTTGAAAAATTTGCGACGTGGCGCTACTTGCTGAAAATGAAGCGAATGTAGCGAATGTGATGCACTACTTTTCCGCTACTTGCAACGTCAGAGTAATGGAACGTTTCATTTACTCTGGCGACGGTATATCGTACATGAATGCCATTTGAATGACGTTTGTGTGACCGTTTGCCTAGGTATGGAAATAGCGAAAAAGTAGTTCAACTTGCACTACTTTTTCGCTATTTAGGGCATAAATACAATTGGCGCTACTTTCCAACTTAGCGATAGAAAGTAGCGAAATATCAGCATCGTCACAGTAGTGATAGCGCGATAGCGCTTTTTCGCCCAACCCTGTCTGATAATGAAATTTTCGATAATTGAAAGCACTGCGATCTTTGCTCGAATGCTGACATAGTAATTGTCATTATATTTTATTGGTACTGTATACTTTTTTTCTATTTAATTGACAATTCTAGGTTGGAATCTGCAGTCAAAATGGCTCCGATTTGTCTGCTTTGGCTAAAATGTTTGTTCGACTGACTCCTGTTCCAAAGGAATCGATTTTCATTGATGACTCAGACATTTTCAAAATATTACCTACACTTCTTCGATTAAGAATTGCTATAATATCAAACAATGATTGCGTATTAGATGGCACGATAAGGTAGTTTTATGCCTTAAAAGAAAATTGGTTCTTTTATAAATTACTAATTATTTTAGGAGTAACTTGGATATGAAAGGATCTTTTGGTGATGAAGAAATATGGTCGGTTCTGAAAACTATCGGTTTGAAACATCGAATATCGAAACTGAATGGAGGATTAGGTAATTATGAAATTACTGGTATAAACAGTGGTGCAGTCCCTAATTTTTATGACAACTCCACTGCCATGACCAAATTGTAGGTTATAATTCTCTTATTGAAGTAAATTTTTTTTTAGATTACGAATTAAACGATGACTCCAAAATTTTTGCAAATCATGAAAATCAAGTAAATAAAAATAAATTACCATATCATTTTCAATGAAAATTATTTATTTTTCTTCCAGTTATTATGCTTAGGACGAGCCATATTACACAGGCCCAAAATCATCATCACAAATGAATTAGATGCCACATTGCTGAAAACAGTTTTTGATGTATTTCCAATGAATACAACAATAGCACTTTCTGTAAGTAATACTTTTATTTTCTGGAAAATTTTTAAATTTTTTTCTTTTAAAATTAACAGACTGAGCAGAATTCTTTGACCATTTGTGATCGTATAGTGGAGCTTGAATACACTCACATTGACGAGTAAATTCTTACAAGAATTATCCATGACTAAGAAATACAACGTTTTTGCTTGTGGCAATTTTGAATATGCATTTGTTTTATACAGTATTAATTCGCTTAACTTTTTTTTTAACAGCACAATTTGTTAGGTAATTGTATTTTTCGTGTGTAAAAACTGACTTTAACATTGTTTTTTAAATAAAAATTTTAAAAAAAGCGCCAATAACTATATCAGGACAGGGCGATGTTGTGCAGCAACTCACATTAATGATATTGCGACATCTGTGGATAAATTTTTTTTTCTCAAGAATTTCTGACTATTAAATAAAATTAACTTTGAATTGTTATTTTAATTATTTTTATTTAATTCAAATTAGTCCTAACTCTACTAAATAAAAATGAATTTTATGCTTACATTTCTCCGCAACTGATTGTGAGTCTGCACAATTATGCAAAGATCAGAAACACATGGCAATCGGGGTGCTTTCGTAGTTGGCTTCAAATCAACGCGCAATGAAACGACTTACAGCATAGCACGTGGCCCGTATTAAAAAAGATAAGTCGAACGCGATGAAATGGATAAGACACCAGAAAACGAAACACCACTATCCCGTCGTCGTCGAAGCGTGCTCATGAGCGCAGCCATGACTTTGCGACATCTAGGGATGAATTTTAAAGTTTTTTAAAATAATTTTAAAATAAATTAACTTTTGAGTCGAGTTATTTGACTCAATTTGCTATCCAATTGAAACAGTTTTGTTTTACATCATCTTCATCTGACAAACTCATTCGCTTTCATCTCTTTGCAACGACATTCTTTAATTCGAGTAACCTTACCCACGTTTGTGGGTTATGTGATGATTTTGTGATCACGTGTATTCCGAAATTCATTTCTTAATCTCCATCTCCAAGACTTTGTACCTTTTATCAAAATGACCTTTTTCTTAATCCCTGATACGCTTGTTTACAATCACTAATAATGTTGATGATTCAACGATATTGCTAAGAAATTTTGATTAAAAAATCTGATAGTATTTATATTCGGTTTTAGCTGTCACTTTTCAGTTGACATTATTTCACCTCGACAATATGAAGCTTTTTATTTGTAGTTTTTTGTGGTTTTTCGCTGCGTGTGAAGCGATTCCATTATATGCTTTGATTGCTGATGCCGAATGGACAGCATTCAAAGAATTATATAGTAAATATAATCATATTTTATACACATTTTCATATATTAATATCTATTTCTATTTACCAGATAAAACGTATTCCAATATCGAAGAAGATTTTAGGCATAAGATCTTCATGGAAAATAAATTAAAAGTTATAGAACACAACAACCGCTACAACTTAGGAATCAAGTCGTATGCTCTGGCAATCAATGAATTCTCGGATTTGGTAAGTTTAGTTTATTTTATTTTATTTTATTTTACAAATAATAATAATAATAAAACAAAAACATTCTTTTATTTTTAATTTTCCATAGCTTCCTCATGAATTTTCAAGCGTCATGTTAGGTTTGAGCAAACCCAACAAAAATGCAAACATGGAAAATAGTTCTTCTTATCTCAGCCCTTCTAATGTTGTCCTTCCTAAATCTGTAGACTGGAGGAAGAAAGGCTATGTAACTCCAGTTAAGAATCAAGGCCAGTGTGGTTCGTGCTGGGCTTTTAGCACAGTAAGTTAATTTTTTAATTTTTTTTTACTATTTTTTTAAATACGTGCCAATAGTTTGAAAATAAAAATGGCAATTAATACAGACACATCAAAAACTAATCATTCGAGCAAAGATCTAAAAGATCTGTTTCCTTTTGTCAGTTAATGGCGTGTATGGCCGTAGTAGCCACTTACGCCGGTAAACCCTATTCTCTCTCTCTCTCTCGATTATCAAAAATCTCATCAGCAGACCCATCCGTCGGGAGCACATTGAACAACAATTATTCAACTGTCATTATAAAATAACTTTTTCAAATTTTTATTGCTTTCCATTTTTTTAGACGGGTTCTTTGGAGGGTCAACATTTTAGAAAAACCGGAGCACTCGTTTCATTGAGTGAACAGAATTTAGTGGATTGTTCATATTTAAACCACGGTTGCAACGGTGGTATTATGGATTATGCTTTCCAATACATTAAGAAGAATGGTGGCATTGACACTGAAGATTCGTACAAATATGAAATGCAAGTGGGTCCTTGTCGATTTAAAAAATCAAGTGTTGGCGCCACGGTTACTGGTTTTGTCGATGTGACTACAGGTGATGAAAATGCTCTTGCGGAAGCTGTTGCAACCGTTGGGCCTGTGTCTGTAGCTATCGATGCGAGTGATCCGGACTTCCAACATTATTCTCGTGGTAAATTTAACTAAAAAAATACGTACGAATTATCGTATTATTAACAAAAAAAAAAAATGTTTTAGGTGTTTACTACAAACCAGATTGCAGCTCGACAAACTTGGATCATGGTGTTCTTGTTGTTGGTTTCGGAACTGATGAAAAACAAAATGATTTTTGGCTTGTAAAAAATAGGTAATGAATGAATAAGTTTGTACATTTTTGATATGATAAATATATTTTCTTGAAATAGTTGGGGTGCGAGCTGGGGCGACGAAGGATACATCAAGATGGCACGTAATCGTGAAAACAACTGCGGAATCGCTACTTTAGCTAGTTATCCATTAGTTTAATGACGAATATTTGTGTGTGTAGTAGAGTAGGTATCAAGAACTTAACGAGTAAATTTAATTGTGAATAAAAAGTTATATACTTTATACTCGTCATGCATAATTATTATACAACCCATTTTGAAAAAAAAACACAGGTTTTTAAGATTAATGGATTTACGACATCACAGTTTTTATTGGTCCATTTGGATCAAGAATCATTTTTAAATAATTTTTCAGAGATTTTTGGAAAAAAAATGTAAAACCCAGTGTAAATGTTGAAGTTGTAAAATCAACCAGACGACAATATATAAAAAAGTACGAGATAAAAGCGAGACCAAATCGAGAATTTGCGCGATTGTTACCAGTTGTGACATAAACTTTGTTGTATGAATACCAACTGTGACGTTAGAAACAGAGCCCTGCCAGCAAGCGTGATACAAAATAATTTTTTTAAAGGTGTTCTGAAAACTTTAAAAAAATAAATAAAAATTATAAGCCATTTTAAGGGAGGGCGAAAATTATTCAGATATAAAATATCCGATATCATATCGTAAACCCTTTCTCTTGCTCATGCTCATGGTGAAAGAGTCTCTTTCACCATGCTCATGCTCGTCCATGGGATGGATGGGTATAGCTAAAAACTGGATGAATTACGCAATGCTTTTCAGTTCACCCGGACCTCACGGACACAATTTCGATATGAATTTGGGTGTAAAACGTTCAATTTGTTTTGTTTTGTTAACAATACTAACGGTTATCAATGGTAAGTAAAGCTCCCTATGAGGAAATTCCATGTATCTTAATATAAAATCAATTGCTGATGCATTTGTTCAAATTTCAGCGAAATGTGAAAACCCGCCGCAAATAAACAATGGATACGTTCAAATATCGGACATGAGAGATTCATACCAAGCAACAGACAAAGTAAAATATAAGTGCGACATTGGATATCACGCGGATTTATATAATGGACTCCCAAAAACCGAATCTGAGTGCCTACAAAATGGAGAATGGACGGAACCTGATATTACTTGCTTGCGTGAGTTT
>JH431820.1:122085-174412 GCA_000239455.1 Strigamia maritima
ACTTGGCCTTCATCCTTATAGTCCGGCGCTCCGCATCGCGACTAACACGTTAATAGATAATTATCCAACCGAAAGTAGAGTGGTCACGATAACTGGCATGTCCAGATCAATAATCACCACTCTCCGATGTGTCACAACATCATGTCATCATCACTTTTGTATATTCGCGGTACATAGGCCTTCATAGCATAAATGCTATGGCTCACTACGGTCTTTACGGTTGTTGCACCTTGCCGGTTCGAGAGTCTTAAAAGCGTTCTGAAACCACGTCAACTAGGTAAATCTGAACATAATATCAATATATCTTTAAGGGTTATCTGGAACCAAATAGAGCTCTGCAAGCCCTTTTATAGTGGTCGCTCACTTGGTGGTCAGCCTGTGTCCAATTGAACATCGGTATGATCATCAGAGGCGGGCACTATAAGCTTAACTATGACATGCCGGGAGTTGGGCCAATCGGTACAACTTCCGGCCAGGGTCCAAGTGAACTCTGCTTGACCAGGGTCAAGGGTCAGCTACACAAACTAGGAAGTAGGTCGCACGTGCGACCACTTACCTAGATACGCAAGAAAGGACTAAGGGTTGCGAGGAATTCCTCACAACACCTTCCCTAAATAATAATCACTTTTACAAGTGATTTCCATCCAATGTATAAATAATAATGTGAAATATTATTATTTATCATAATTCAATAAACATATACTCTCTTATGAATTATTTACTTGTCAAACTGTTCTTAGTTATTTATTAGACCCAAAAGTGAGAATAACTGATAACTGTAGTTTGAATTTGGCGCGGACAAGTAGTCAGCGCCATCTAGTGGCAGAATAATAAGTAGTTTCCGATTTTGGACCGTCACATAGTGAAACTATTATAACGGAAACTACTCCATCTGGTGGAACTATTATAACGGAAACTACTCCATCTGGTGAAACTATTATAACGGAAACTACTCCATCTGGTGAAAGTGAAACTATTATAACGGAAACTACTCCATCTGGTGCAACTATTATAACAGAAACTACTCTAGGTTCATTGATTGACTTAACCCTCGGATAGGCAAGCTTTAAAAATAACATCAGTGGATAACCCATAGACACGATCATGTTCATATTTCGGGTCAAGTAGTTAAAGCGCTGTTGCATTTGGTTGAAAAAACTGCCGCTGTTGGCACTAGTTTTTTCCAAAACCAGCCACTGCACATGCGCATGGATTTTCATCTTAACTTGGCTTTCCTGCTTCACAATTTTTTTTCAATGTGATCGGCTGCTAGTGTACCCCTAAACAGAAGCGCTTTAGCTAATATGCAGTGAAGCCGGCTTTGTTTTCTGCTGGAGTTTTTAAGGGGCTAAAATTTGCCGATCAATTATTTCAATAAATATTAAAGCAGATACTTCAATTTTTTTTTATATAAAGTTTATTAGTATTTGAACAAAGTCAGAAAATTTCAGCTTCATAAGATAAGCCAAAAAAAATTTTCCTATTCAAGAAAAGAGCTGAACACAATTGTGTCATAGGTTGCCCATCCAAGGGTTAAGAAAATGTGCGGCTCAAATATTAAAAAATGAAATTGTTGCTAATGATAAATTTTCAGTTTCGACAACTGCCACGCCTGTTTCCACTACACCCGAATCGAGACAGGATACTACATTTGACATTGTTGAAGGTAAGGTCGAAAATTTTATTTTTTTTATATTTATTATTTTCTAACTAATTCGTTACGGTATTTGTTGATTTTATTTTTTTTTTCTTTTTTTTTTAAAAAAAGGCAAAGATGATATAATTGGAAATCCAGAAGAGATGTCTAATTTGCAAATTTGGACTATTGTTCTCATTTTTTTATTGCTTGCTGGAGTTTTTGCTTCTGTATTTGTAATTATTATGAGGAAGAGAATTGGACAGAATGGGTAATTATTTTTATAGTTAATCAGTAAGAATTTTAATTTGCAAGTAAAATTATTACTTTTTGTTTTTACAGTGATTTAAAAGATAAAACGGATGTAGGAATGGAAGCATTTACAATTATAACATTACAACCTAAAGAAGTGCGTGTTGTTGAGAAGGAGTACTCTCATAAAAACATCACTTAAATAAAATTTATTAATTTAAATTTTTTTCCAATTATATCATCTGGGAATAAAATAAATCTTAAGGCAATATTAAATGTAGATAAAGACAAATATTGCTTGTCGTATAAGTTGTTCTTCCTTAATCACCACAGCGACTATTACTTGTATCTTAAAGCTAATTCAAAACAAGGAAAAGTCTTGCACAAAGTTTCCCAGCAATGTGTTTATTAGGTCTAGCGGTTCAATAGATCTTCTGATTAATTGTACAGTAATTGTAATGCACTGAAGCAAAAATAAAAAGTGGCGTTTAAAGAGAAGCTAAAGTTATGGACTAAGTTGGACGTCAGTGCATCCAATGCCATTTTTGCAACCATTGATGCCAGTCAACTAAAGCATGTTATCAATGCCACAACATCCAAAGAAATTTGCTTGTCCAGTTGCAGACAGACCTGGGACGATTGCAACAGCAAGCCAGAGGATTTAGCAGCTGCATGGTCCTTTGATATCAAAGGACCATGGCAGCTGTGTACATTGTAAGAGTGAATTCCCTAGTGTAACAACTGTGACTGAGGCGGTTTGCACAGCCCTTACTTGGGGGAATAAGAGGGCTGCGCTGGATGCCTTCGTCATGTGAAATAGCAGAGACGACGCTGTATTTGGGTGTTTGGCCTTTATTACAGTTGTCTAGGGGTCAGCGTCAGCCTCCATCTCCTACGCATATGTCTGTACCACCGGTATGTGCTAATCAAATCCGACCCACGAACCCGTAGCGGTTAAACTAAGGTCCTTGCGCTCGATCTAACTTAACCATGCTGCAACCCAATCTATGGACTTGCAGCCACTGTACTCGCTCATGGAGGCAGGGCCCAGAGAACTGGGAATCCGGACTTCATAGAGAATACCAGGGAGCTGTGAGAGCTAAACCACTGCATGTCTGCACTGGTTGCTGGCTCACTAACAACTGGCTGTCCCTGGATTCTCTCTGTCTCAACCTGTCTTCCCTTACTTCTGGTTTGACTGGAAGTGTCAACCCAGTCCACTAGGCGGGCATGACGCGGGCACGACAACAGCCTGCGCTTGGGTAGTGACACGGTCACACAACTTTCAGCTCTTGGTCAAGTTGTTAGTGAATTTCAGGCCTGTGCATACGTTTTCTGAGATGCATTACCTGCATTTGAGAATATACTGCTGTGGGCGCCATGATGATCAGTATGACTATCATTGTAACCACACAATAAAATATGAAGCAGTGCTGTTAAGACGTGTTCATTCTCTTCATTATGTAGGCTTAATGTAAACTAAGCCTTATACTCTATAATTTTGTCTAATTTCCAATAGAAATTGTGAAATAACACTCTAAATATCAGCACTCTGTCCATAATCAACTTCTAATAGAACTCTAGAGGGTGATAAGAACTCGTTTGATTAAATTTTAAAAACTATAGCTGATTTTGGATATGATTGTTATTGGATATTAAATTGACGATTTTGTGCTCTTATTCAATTTGTGAAATGATGTTCGAACACAAATAGATAAATAGATGGAAAGTTTATAGATGCATATAAATCTGACAAAATAAAACTAACATAAACAACTAAAATCTATTTGATTTTGTACATTCCATTACAGCATGGAATGCAGTCTTAGTCTTACATTATCAAAGATGAAAAATTGATCAAAAAAACACAGACAAAAGCCACAGAAGGGAAAGAGGAGCAAAAAAAAGAAGGACGAAGAAAAGACAGATAACTAGAGGACTCATTAGTTTCCTGGCAAAGAATTCTTCAAAACAGAAATCAAAATCATCATTTTACATTCTATGCCATTTTTAGAATTTGTGAAATAGTTAAAATTCATATATGCTAATCAAGCAAAGTAGTAGCCAAACAAGAATGAGCCAATTCCTTAAAACAAATCAAAAACCATTCCACAATCCACAACACACAATGGCGAAAAACCATTCAAATGTCATTTGTACACAAATCGAACGTTTATCGAACGAATATTTGGTGCATCGTTAGACGTTATTTACATCCTCATCTGACCAGAAAAATACATTAATTGCAAGGAAAATTTACAATTTTATACAATCTATATGAACTTGGAATCATAAACAAAATGCCTGCAGCAAAGAATGTTCATATTCTACAATAACCACACAATACTTGAAAACAAGCGTATGACATCGCGACATAGTTTGTTATTGAACAAAGAATACCGATTGATTGTTGTGCAGCACAACAATGAATCGGTATTCTTTGGTTATTGAATAGTCGTCAGGGTAACAGTATAATATTGCAAGTTTTGTTTGAGTGTTTCAATAAATGTGTGATCTGGTTTTTCTATTCATCATTTTGTTTTTCACCACCGATTGTTACTAACGGGAATTTACTACAAATAAAATGTGAATCCTGCAGTGATAATCGTACCAGTATTGTATTGTGGTATTTCTGGTGATTAATGATAGACTAAAAAACAGGATTTCCCCAGATTTCCTTTTAAACGCAGTAACATCGTCATATTCGCCGACTTTTCCCACTAATTTCAATCAAATAATTTGCAGTACTACAATATAACAATATGACAATATTCGGAAAGCATGTAATAAATTTATTTTCATACGTCGATATTAATTTCAATTAGGTCGGTAGAAATTTATTGAGTACTTTACACTTCTCAAGTGATAAAACAAATGCAATTTTACAAAATATTCTCACTTTTGGAAATATCAAAACAAAATTTTGAAATTTTTTTTTCCACAATTTTTAAAATTATAAACAGAAATAATTTTTAAAATTCAATTTTCTTGTCCAAATGTCTTCTGATCATAAAGCAGGATACATACGAGTGTACATGGACCAGAGACGTCGGGCTTTGCTGCTTACCTCCAAAACTGCCCTCATCAAGCCTCTTCGGATAAATGAGCCTTCATCTTCTTGTTTTTTCACTAAAATACACAAAATAAAACTAAATTTTTTAACCAAAAAACTTCCAACATACCTTTGTTAATGAACAAACTGTGTGCGCGCGAATTGAGCGGCACAAGTTGATTCCCTTCATAAGGCACTAATGGCCCATCTTCTTCCATCTGCTGCAACTGCTCCGCGATCGCCACTTCAGCAGCTTCGCCGGAATGTAGAGTCAAACTAGATCGTCCCGTTTTAACGGATCCGGACGTCAAAAGCATCTGTTACATTTTTATGCAATATAAAAATTAATATTATTACCAGGCACTTAAAAAACTTCTCAAACTCTCGTAAAATCCCGTTTAACCCTTAAAAACCCGTTTAACCCGTAAAATCCCGTTTAACCCGTAAAATCCCGTTTAACCCGTAAAATCCCGTTTAACCCATAAAATCCCGTTTAACCCGTAAAATCCCGTTTAACCCATAAAATCCCGTTTAACCCGTAAAATCCCGTTAAATCACCAATGAGAAGGACCGAGGCAAAAACTCGTGAAATCCCATTTAAACCGTAAAATCTCGTTAAATCATCAAAATCCCGTCACCAATAACCCGTAAAATCCCGTAAAAATCACCCGTGGATTCCTGATCAAATCCCAGATTACCAATCCCGTTAAATATAACCTCAGATCAATCCGTGGAATCACATTAAAATTCGATACGCCATCCACCGTGGATTAAATTTATTTCTGAAAGAGCTTTGGAACCATGAACCATCGACAAATTATAATATATGATGAGATGATATGATAATAATCTTTTTTGCCTTTTCATCCAAGTTCCAACACTGCGTGCGCTCAATACTGCATCGTTCCAACTCGCTCGTCAAATTCCCAACTTCAACGTAAACAGCATCAATTTCTTCTCTCAACTGCGCCACATCATCTTCATATCGATGCCACATATTCTCGTTATTCCCAACCAACACACGCATATCTTGCTGCATCTTAGTAAACTAAAAAAAAATAAATAATTAATTAATTAATTAATTAATTAATTAATTAATTAATTTTTTTGATTAAAACAAAAACAAAACCTCTTCAAACATTCGTTGCACATCGGAAACCGACAATTTCTTCTTAATATTCGACTCGACAATCACCAAAGACGAACTCGAGAAATTCCCCGTTTTCTTCTCCGAATTCACGGACCACGTGCCACTCTCGGACATCGTCTCTTCCTCAGTCGAAGAAGACGAAACCATTTTACCAGAAGGCGATGAAGTCTCCGTTCGATTCGACACGATAACACTCCGCGCCGTTCGGATCGACGCACTCTCATTTCGACTATTTAAATGTGATTCAGACGGCGACTGTCTATTCGCCCCATTCACTGACCCCGCGCTAATAGTCGGCGCTCCGTCCTTGACCAACGAGTTGCTGCACATCGTGGACGCGCGTTGCAGAGTGGGCAGCGTCGCAGTCCTCTTCAAATCGTCCCGACTCATATACACCACCGCACGTTTTTTCCCACTCGTCGGCTTTGAACTTTCGTCTGGACTCTTCTCATCGCGATGGTGTCTCCGATGATGACCCCTTCGCTTCTCATCGTCTTTGCGGGAAGCCGAACCGTCGCCGCGATGGCGCACACGTGAGGGAAAGCCCACCTGCGGTTCGGTCCCTTCGCTGCGCGCGATCTTCATTCCGTCCCCGTCTTCCGACACAACCGAATCGGACACGGTGCTTGAAGTGACCGCACTTTCTTGCATCGAATCGTTCAAAGGGTTGCCGGGTCCACTCAGATTCGACCAGAGATGCTGCTTATGCTCATCGGCGCCCAATTCCTTGTCCACGATGAATGTTACAGTTTCGGGCGCGTCCTTAGCCATTGCCGCGTCCTGATCTTCGCCTTCGGTGGTCATTTCCAGAACGGGATCTTCTGGAAATAACCCGGATTTTGACGGCGTCTCCTCGGTCACGAAGGGAGCTGTTAGCGTCGGAGATATGTTCGAACCGCACTCCGATTCGCATTTCCACTCGTCTTTGATGACCGATGAATTCCATTCGGAGCTCGAATCTTTCACTTCGCTCGCTAGATGACCAGTAATCGGATGTCATTGAATAAATTTGAATATTTTATCATTATCATACTTACCAATCGTGTTTACAGTTCGAGTTTCTAAATTTTTGTGGGATGAGTGTTTCGCGTCTCTCTGAGGACTGTTGCTCAATCTTTTAGTCGCTATATTTAAATTTTACATGAAATTCAATGGTTTAATTGGATAAAATGATTTTATTTTTACCTTTTCCAAATATTCTTTTCAAAGTTGACATTTTATTTCCTTCCATTTTCGAATAACGGACAATAAAAAATCACAATAACAAATATCACGTGAGAGCATTTAAAAAAAAAAAAAAAATTAAATTTTTTTTTTTCTTAAATGAGTGACACTTTTGTTGAAATTGTTATTTTGGTTTTTTTTTTTTTTTTTTTTGTTTTAGGGGAGTTTGGGAGTTTTTCTTGCGCTAAAACGATTTGCGAGCTCCGGTTGTTGTGGTTCCGGCTGGGACAGAGTTCTGGAACTTTGAATCGTCCATCACTCCGTCATCCAAGGACTAGATTCAAGGGCGAATCAGTAAATCCATATATCAGACGATAGGAGAAATAAAAGTTGGAATAATTATAGTAAAGTAATAAAAAAATAGGTAAGAAATAATAATAAAAGATAAAAAAAAAGCTGATTCGAGTCAGCTGCAACTTAATCCTTATGTCTACCTTCCAGAACTAACTGAATGGAATCGTACGTGCAAAATGTTTTAAATGAGTCACATACGAAAAAACATCATGAGTTGTCATTGTTGGTTTTTGTAGGGTAATGCGGTGTTTAAAAATTTTTAAATACTACTGTTAAAAATGTAATTTATTGTCAGTTTACAGATGGCAGTAAATGTCTTTATTAGCAGATTATTTTGGAATTATGCTCTCATAAAATCTTATGAAGCTTATGAAATTTGAGATTTTTTAGAAACTGAAATGGGTAAATAAGCCGGCATGACCAAACTACATGTTTTTGTGTATATTATCTATTGTCTATTATCTATTTTCTATGCATTTTTCACGCATTTCGTCCATTTTTTATGCATTTTCTATGCATTTTTAATGAATTTCGTCCATTTTCTATGCATTTTCTATGCATTTTTCATGAATTTCGTCCATTTTCTGTGCATTTTTTATGAATTTTGTCCATTTTCTATGCATTTCGACCATTTTCTATGCATTTTTTATGCATTTCTTGCATTTTTAAACTTTTCTGTGCATTTGCATTTCGCCCATTTTCTATACATTTTTCATGCATTTCGTCCATTTTCTATACGCATTTCGACCATTTTCTATACGCTCTATACGCATTTCGACCATTTTCTATACGCTCTATACGCATTTCGACCATTTTCTATACGCTCTATACGCATTTCGACCATTTTCTATACGCATTTTCTATACGCATTTCGACCATTTTCTATGCATTTTTTATGCATTTCTTGGATTGTTAAACTTTTCTGTGCATTTTCATGCATTTTTACATTTAGGTAAGTTTTTTATAAAAAAATCCATTTTTTATTTTATTTTAAAAAATTTCTATTTACATATTAATTTAAAAAAACAAAATCTGCACGTAATAATTTTTTTTTACATAATCTCATTTAACAAGTTTCACTTGCCTTCAAATGACAATAACTTAACCTTATATAATGTATACAAAAATATCTTCTAACTTTGAGTTCTAATAATTCTTTCCAACCACTGAGCGAAATTCGGCACTTTAGTATATATACCATATTTATCTTTTCGTCCACAACCTTCACCAAAACTCGTGATACCCATAACATGCCATTTACCATCCACATCGCACAATAAAGGTCCCCCACTGTCACCGGCACAAGAATCAACTCTGCCCCTCTTATATCCCGCACAGAACATGTTCTCACTGATGAAATAATCTTCGTAAACGTTCAAACATTCTTCTCTTTCCACTATGGGCACCTTAGCCTCACGGAGTACATTACTCCCAAACAAATCACCGTGTCCTTCTTTGCCCCAGCCCAAAATCACACACATCTGGTTGACCGGCAAAGATGCACTGTATTCCGGCAAACACGCGGGTGTCACGTAGTCATCAAACTGCGCTGGGGAACTCAACTAAAATTAAAATAAATAATTACATAAAATATCAGTAAAATTAATTAAATAAAATTTATATAAAAAAATTAATAAAATTAATTATATAAAATTTATATAAAAAAATTAATAAAATTAATTATATAAAATTTTATATAAAAAAAATTAATAAAATTAATTATATAAAAATTTTATATAAAAAAAATTAATAAAATTGATTTTATACCTTCAGTAGGGCAATATCATTGTCCACTGTGTCCGAATCGTAGAGTGGATGAATGTAGACGTCACTGACACGAATTTCTTGCTCGCTTTCTTCGATTTTCGCAAGATCGTGTTCGCCCACTCTAACGAAAAGTCGTCGACGTGCGCAATGGGCTGCAGTTAACACCCAATTTGGGGCAACGAGTGTGCCACCGCAGAATGCTTCTTTGTGCCGGTTTAGAATGACCACTTGCCACGGCCATTTGCCTCTTGTTGCCGGATGGCCACCTAAGATCCTGAGTGAGCGATTTGAATTGCTGACATGAGAAACTCCGCATTGGACATTGTCTTGTGTTTGGTTGGTGGATGAATTGCTTTTTCGTGGTGGAAGTGGAGGATCTGTAAAAACGTTTTTGCTTAGTTTTATACTAAAATGTGGTATTTATAATTTCTACCTAGATTTAATCGGTATTTTTTGCTTCTGCGCCGTCTTCGTAAGTAAATTCGCTCGCAAAGAGAACCTGTTTGGTAACAAAACGCCTCTTCATACAAAACATGACCCCCACAAAGTACATCAAAGCGACATACCTGTACAAAAAAAGAGAAAAGAACACACCCAATACATGTTAGAATAAGTTAATATAAAAAAAAATATTATACAGTCAGGAAATTTGATTATTATATGTAAATAATTCTATCTTTTGCTAGTAGAGCTTTTCTACAATTATTTGTAATTATTAAATACTCCAAAAAATGCTTAAAAAAAATATTAAATATAATTTTAGAAATTTCAAAATTCTATAAAATTTCTAGAAATAATTTTCAGAAAAATTAATATTCATATTTGGATATTAATTTTTCTGAATTTTATAGAATTTTGAAATTTGAATAATTCTATCTTTTGCTCTTGTGCCATTACAGCTTTTCTGCATAACACAAAGACAATTATTTGTAATTAAATGTCCAAAAAATGCTCCAAAAAATTCAAAATTATTTAATTTTTTAGAAATAATTTTTTGAAAAAACTAATATCCAAATTCCCTACTGATTAACTTTGATTTTTACCTTATGTCGGGTGGCCTCGCACGTCGTCGAGCACGAAGTCCATTGCGACCACTCCGAGTAGGCAAAATGGTGTAAATTAACTCCCTCGGTGTCGGTTGATTTCATTGACAACGAGGGACTTGTATGTGGTTGCATTTTTTGTTTGCATCTTTCAATAAAACAACTTTTCTCTTCTCTCAGGATTGCACCTCCGCAATGCGCAGCTTTCACACATCGTCGCATGCGAATTTGTTTGCATTTTTTGTTGCAGATTGACCAGGAACTCCATGGTGAGTATTTCAGATCGTAATCCGTGTCCACATGCGATCCACCTACAATGTGTGTACGAAATTCAGGGTCTTGGAGCCCCGTGACGCGCCCCAGTGGTGATGTGTACGAATCGGACCGGTTTTTTGGCTCATCTTTATGATGGTTCTGTGCAGAGTTGGAGCTATTAGGCTAAAAAAAAGAAGATAATAACGGGTTAAGAAATGTGGAATGTGGAATGTGCACCTGACAGCCGCTCACTGAGGGTGAGCATAGCAGCAGGTGTTATGTCACCCCTTCTGCACCTGTATCTTTACCCCCTTTTCTTAATCTTTCCCCCTCTCCACTTTATCCCCACTTTTTGGGTGTCCTGATGGGAAAATGCACTCGCACCTGACGAAGTTATTTCATATTAACCCGGAGTCAACTCGAGTGACAAGAATAAAACATGTATAGAACTTAGTAGGCATTTAATTTTCATGTTTAAAACCCACAAAAAAGTTAATTGAAATTGAAAAATTTAAAAAGTAAATCAATAAAATCCAAAAATTTACCAAAAACTTAAAAAATGTACCGAAAACTAAAGAAAATGACCCAAAATTTCAAAAAAATGATCTAAAATTTTTTTAAAAAATACCAAAAAGTACAAAAATTTACCCAAAAATTCAAAAAAGTGACCCAAAAACTAAAAAATGACCCAAAATTCCAAAAAAATGATCTAAAATTTTTTTAAAAAAATACCAAAAAGTACAAAAATTTACTCAAAAATTCAAAAAAGTGACCCAAAAACTAAAAAATGACCCAAAATTCCAAAAAAATGACTCAAAATTTCAAAAAAGTGACCCAAGAGCCCAAAATAACATGAAAATTCAAAGAAATGACTCAAAAATTCAAAAAAATGATCCAAAATTTCAAAACAGACAATAAAAAAATGCTCAAAATTAATGACTAATTATAAGCGGTATAAAATTAAGTCTAAAACTAAAAAAATTACTTCGAAAAAAATCAAATAAATTTTTGTCATCTCAAAAAAAAAAAAAAAAAAAAATTAAAGACCCAAAATAAAAAGGGGATAAAAAAGGGGAGATTTTTTTTTATCCCCCTTTGGTCTAGACGATAAAGGAAAAAGAGAAAAAAAACAACCCTTCTTTTCTTACCTGTGTGTAGTGTGAAGTGGGTTGAATCGCGCTCCCCGATACGCTTGTGACAAGTAGAAGTATGAGTGATGCGTGGGAGGACATAGTGGCAAAAGTGAGCGAATGACTTTGGAAACGTGGTTTTTACTCAGTACACGAGACCGTGTGACGTCAATGTCTGTTTTTTAGTGACTGGACGTCTGGGTCGTGTCTAACGTGATTGGCGGGCCGTTGGGGAAGGGGGAAGGTGGATCCTTGACTGAGAAGTAGCTGCAAGGCACTGGTGTTATTTGCATATATTTGTTAAGTCGAGGAGTTCAGGTGCAGGACTTTCAATGCTGCTGTGTTTGTCCCTTAGGAATGGACTAAGACAAGTGGCACGCGCCCAAGCACGAATGCAGGTGCGATGCTGGACTATTTTATTAGAACCAGGTGAGATAATTAACCGTGGGAGAATAGATTTGCTTTTGGTATTTCTATACATATTTTAGTGAAGTTTAAAAAAAGTCGTTTATAAAAGTGTTGATTAGAAATTTAGAATTGGATCATTGTTGTGGTTGTTTTTGTATAATAAGAATGATAATTCTATAGTGCCATTTTCTTAAATTTTACCGTGGTATACTTGTATTACTGAAAAGTTTTATTTATTTAAATTTAAAATCGATTTTGATTATTTTAATTAGATTTTAATTAGATTTTTATTATTTTATTTTAAAAATATTTTAAATTTAAAATATTTTAAAATTTTAAAATCAAATTTAATATTTACAATATTTTCAAAAAATGAATATACATATATAATTTAATTTTCAAAACATGTCAATGTCAAACATTTCATATCATTTTTGTGTGGTAAAATAATGTTAAAAGTTAATTATTAAAAATTTCCAGATTTACTGACTGATGCGTTTGCAGATGATCATGCCAGCTGGAAAGATGTGAGAAAACATGGCCCGTATAGTCTAGAGCAGTGCACCTGTACTCCCAATCGACAATCAAGTTAATCCTCTGCGTGTCCATTTGCTCATCTTTTGTTTCATTCGTGTCTTCTCAGAGGATTTATCACTCATATTGGTTTGCACGACCCCCAAGGCATACTCACCTCGTACATGCAGGTGTTTTTGGGCATCCAGGTGATTTTCTTAATTTGAAACATGCCTGAGTTTGCGTCGAATGAACGTCTTAAAAATCCAGTTATTTTACTTTTGTAGGAGGGGTCTGCAAAGTCCAAACTACGTACCGTATTCAATTTTGCAAAAAACCCATTTATTCGTTTAACAGTTACGTGCAATGAAAATAATTTCTCGTTGTTTTTAAATTTTAACATGCACAATTAAATTTATTATAAAAAAAAAAAATATTGTTTATTTATTTATTTATTTACGGTATTTATTTTATTCAAAAAACCAATCTACAATTGTCTGAATAATTAAAAGTGGGTTAAACATGCATCCCCAATACTGCCTGGCGCAGTCTGCGTTGTCTGATTTTCCATAACGAGCTGCCAGCCGATATTGAGAAAAATACTCCGAGTCGTCGTCTCTTTGATGGCCGCTGTAGGGTCTGTATATTAAACGAAACAAAAATAAATATTAAGTGTTACAATTCCGCAATAATAAAAAAATCTTACGGGAAAAAAAGTTGAAATGGAAATGCTAGCCAGCCATATCTATCAGGATGATTATGAGCCTCGCAAATTGATCTTTTAACACATTCATCTGGATCCAAACCAGGAAATCCCTTTAATGGATTATCCGCCAACGTGTACAGCAAATCTGAAAAACCATTCATCATAAAAAAGCTGAAATTCTCCATTATTGAACGTGATGACGTTATTTGATTGTTCTCCTCCAGGATTAAGCCTTGAATTCCCAACAGGAGGGGTAAAACAATTGTGGTCAAACCGATTAGCAACGTGGAGACTGTGCTGCTTTCGTTGTTTTGCATTCCAAACACAGCTAAGTCGAAGTGATGCACATTTTTGCTGAAGGTTAAGAGACGAGGCGCTACTGTGATGGAGGAATCCTTAATGCTGAATGAATTCGCACTTGGTACTTGTGTGCCTGATTTTAACCCTTTACTATTGGCATCGCAAATCGTTAGCATCACCATGAGGTTCATGAGTGCCAGAGTTTGAGTTTTCATGGCAATTTTTCTACACAAAACAAAATAAATCCGATTTTTAGTTTGGAATTGGAGGAGTGACTGTTGTTTGCTAGTTGAGAATGCGGATTTATGGCTACTTTACCCTTTTCCCATGGGAGAGAAGATTAAATCGATGGCTAGGATTGGCCAAACGGTCAGTGTAAAAGGAGTTATTTACTTATTTGCGTTTTTTTTGCTCATTGTATGATAAAAGTGGAAAATCTGGATAATCAAAAGCTTTTTTTTAGGATACAGAAGTTATCAGGTAAATAATTTTTGTTACCAGACGTCAGTAACAGCACTGATATGTAACCTTGGACGAATATTTCGTGAACTGCTTTATTCTTGCCAGCCTCTCTATAGTCATAAAATAGTTACAAAATGGATGATTTTTTTGCTTTTCATTTTAATGTTTGTCATTACTGGCTATTTGCTACGATTGCATTAATATCAACATGGTATATGTAAGTAGACAGTGGTTATATACCGTTTTTATATAGTAATCCGATTTTAATCTTTTAAGTGATAGTGATATGTTACAGAATTTTAATTATTGTGCTTGCATTTGTATTTATTTTATTTATAAGTGCCAGTAAAAAATATTGGTCATATTATAATTCTTGATGGCAGTAGGTTTTTTTCTTTTAAATGAGCAACACATTTGTTAGATTAAGAAAAAAAACAATTGATTGATAATTATATCAGAAACAAAAAAAAACTCTTATCGTCAATCCACGACTTTTATCTTTTATTAAAGTTCTTGTAAATATTTTATTTTTAATTGTTTTTTTAATTTTTTTTTCTTTAAAAACAAAAATTAATTTTTAAGATATTTAACTTGGCATTTTGATTACTGGAAAAAACAAAATGTACCTGGAGTAAAACCACGTTTGTTTATTGGAACATACAAACCAACTTGGAAATATGTAAGTTTGAAAAACATTATTATTTTTCATCACAAAAATTGTCTAAAACTATGAGCAAGCTCAATGGCTTTCTGCACCTAACTTTTTTTTAAAAAAATTATTTCAGTCTCAAGAAAATCAAGACATATATTGTATGAAAAAATATGGTCATGTGCATGGGTAAAGATTTTTATAATTTTTATAAAAATTTGAAAAAAATAAATAATAATAATAATAATAATAATTTAACGTACAACGGAGCAAATATTATTCCTAAATTGTAGGGGTTTTATAGGAGGCATTCCAATACTATATGTATCCGAACCTTCCTTAGTAAAACAAATATTGGTGAAGGATTTCCATGTATTTCCAAATCGCAAACCTTTTGGAAATATGGAAAAAGATAAATTATTAGGAAAAATGTTAACAGCATTAACAGGTGAAAAATGGAAGATAGTCCGAAATACACTTACACCAACTTACACTTCAGGAAAACTGAAGCAGGTAATAAATTCTAGATGTAAGTTAATTAGTTAACTGAAAAACTAAAAGTATTCCAATTTTTTAAAATGGCACTGAATATCAATCATTGATAAGCAAATAACTGATTAAATTGCAGTTTTGCAGATATTGCAGTCATAAAGCCACAAAAGACAATAATATATACAATAATAAATTGACATTTAATATAGATGGTATACCTCATTGAAGAAGCATCCCAATATTTAATTAATTCTTTAAAAAATAAAGCAGAAAATGGAGAACCAATAGAATTTATAAAGTATGTATATTATTCATACTATAGTGGAATTTCAAAATGTAATTATGCTATTATTCACATTTTAGATCATTTTCAGTATTGACATTGGATGTAATTGCCAGTTGTGCATTTGGAATGAAAAGTGACTGCATTGACAACCAAGAGAGTGAATTTGTTCATCAGGCAAACAAAGCTTTTAGGCCAAGTCCTAAGCTGATTTATTTTGTTAGTAAGTAACAGGCTATCCGTCTTGACTGTAAAAATGACGCATGAAAGTATTATATTTTATTTCAGATATTATGCCATTTCTGATCCAATGTATTCCAAAATTTTTACCAAACCCATTTGACTATTTTCAAAAAATTGCAGACCGAACAATTGATATGAGGCAAAATCAGAAAGATGTAAAAAAGAGACATTTCAAAAATATTGAAAGACACAAAAAAGTATTTTTAAATATGATTTGACAATTGATTTTAACCAGTTTTCACGAAAGGACTTTCTGCAAATAATGTTAGAAGCCGAGATACCGAGTGACGCAAGCAATGAAACTGAAGAAGATAAAAATTTACAAAAAGAAACTAAAAAAAGTGATAATGTTTATGACTAATGTTGTGTTTCTAGTATAACATAGTTTCTGTTTAATTTTTAGCCCTAACAAGAGATGTTGTCATAGCACAAACAGTGCTATTTATACTAGCTGGTCATGAAACAACAACAAACACACTCACTTTTCTTGCTTATGAATTGGCTTTAGATCAAGACCTTCAAGAGAAATTAATCAAGGAGGTGGATGATGTAATGACAAATTGTAAGGTATATGGTGTACACAAATATCAATCACAAACAAAAATTGTAAAATTTAAAAAAAAATTATTTTAGGGTAAACTTACATATGAAGATGTGAAATCAATGCAGTTTTTGGAAATGGTTGTCGCAGAAACATTAAGGAAATATCCTCCAGCTGTTAGGTAAAGGTCTTTAAAAATATCCAAATTAGTTTTACATACAATAGTTTAAAAAATATCTCTAACTTGTAAGCTGATGTTCATTTTTAGGACTGATCGAGTATGTGTTGAAGATGAGTACAATTTGGATGGAATTATAATGAAGAAAGGCATAGAAGTTGGCATACCCATATATGCTATTCATCACAATCCAGAATTTTATTCCAATCCGCAAATCTTTGATCCTGAAAGGTGTCTTTTAAAATAGAAAGCCTTTCATATCAAAATTTGACTTTTATTAATTTTTAAAACAGATTTTCTGCAGAAAACAAAGCAAAACGCAATCCTTTTACTTATCTTCCATTTGGAGCTGGACCCAGAAACTGCATTGCCATGAGATTTGCTTTATTGGAGATTAAACTTGTCATTGCACATATGTTATGCAATTATCGTTTTCAAACTTGTCCAGAAACACAAGTATGTTTCATTCCCATAAATTTGCTACATCAAGTCTACTTTTAACAATAATACTTATAATTTCAGTTTCCAGTACAGTTTGATAATCGAGGAATGGGTTTATTGCAGCCCAAATCAGTAAAGCTTACACTTCAGATGAGAATAGATCAACCAAAATTTAATTAAACTCTTAAAAACAGCATTCCTGATATTGTTTAATGTTCTGTTCACTCAAAATAATTATATTGATGAATTAACTGAAGCAGAGTTATTTCCGGGAAGATTATGATAGTAAATGTAGAAATAATAAATAAAAATAAATAAATGTAATACCGGTAGTGTGTATATACATACAAATTAATCTGTTTCAAACACGTTGTGATGGCAGCACACTATCGATAGATAGAATTTACAAGCTTGACATTCACAAGAATTAACACGGTTACAATCAGTTAATGATTATTAAATCAAATTAAATCAAATTAAAAGTTTAAACCAATCATGTAATTCTCATTTTTCTCGCTAATATGTAAGAAGTTATATTTTTCATCCAGAGATGTCGCCACATGTTAATATTCAAATTAATTTGACGTCAAACTGAGCTCTCGAACATTCTCATTCTTCGCTTCGTCGGTGCGTGCGTGTGTCACGCTGCTCTTGCTTCAGTTGGGATTCACTTTTTTATCGCTCATAGCTGCGACTTCAACTTTAGTTATATTGTAAGTTGTCTTTAATTGCTTTTAGTCGCGTTGCGCTGTTCGTTTTCACCGATATTTGGCGAATTGCGAATGTTAATGGTAAATATTTTTTCTAGTTTTAATTTATGCGCGCAATTAGTTTTCGTCGCTGTGAATATATTAACTTGTTTTTTTGTTTTTTATTTTA
This sequence comes from Strigamia maritima, assembly GCA_000239455.1. Taxonomy (NCBI): domain Eukaryota; kingdom Metazoa; phylum Arthropoda; class Chilopoda; order Geophilomorpha; family Linotaeniidae; genus Strigamia; species Strigamia maritima. The sequence goes on from JH431820.1 coordinate 139,984, forward strand.
TAAAAGCATGTAGTGTTTTGTTCTTAATAGCAATTTTTATTCTCGGGTGTTGCGCTTATTAGTTTTATGAGTTTTTTTCATAATTTTTCACAATTTTTGTTTATTTCAGATTTAACGGAAAAGGGTCCGCCATTCAAGATGGACGACAACATGGAATCGTTAGGGTAATTTATAATTTGGAATTTTATTTCTATATTTCTTTTTCTTTTTAGATAACGACCAGGACCAGGCTTTCGGACCACCACTTCGATGGAAGAAATTCGCGATTGTAAGTGTCACTTTTAATTCTTTTTAAGTGTTTACTTAGTGGGTTAAAAACACTTAAAAAGAAGTAAAGTGACACTTAAAAATCGCGAAAAATCGAATTTTCTAAAAAAAGGGCCGCCGCTGTGTAGCCTATCTTCTCTTTTTTAATTTATTCATAATTTTGTATCCATTTGCATAATAAAAAGACATTATTATTATTATATATATATATATTTATTTTATTTTTAATAAACACTTACAATAAAACTGTAGAGCAGTTATTAAAATAAGATAGTCTAATTTTTGATATTTTTTTTATAAAAATGGAAAAAAAATTACCCAAATGAACTTAGAAAGTAAAAATAAAATTTCACAAAATGAACTTGCATAATAAAAATAAAATTTTTACAAATTAAACTTAGAAAATATAAAAATGACACAATGAAATAATAAAAATGAAATAATAAAAATGACACAAAATGACACAAAATGAAATAAAATCTCATGGCTGCTTCCACGTGCTGCCCGTCCAAGAGCGGCTTCGCTGTCAAACCGCCGTGAAGTCTGAAATAAAATAACAGAAAAATTAATAATTAATAATTAATTATTAATTAAATTAAAACTCGCGCAAAATATAACTCGTTACCTACTATATAATTGATCTTATAACTTACTGTAGTACGAAAAATGAAAAACACAAATAAAAAGTAAAAACTAAACTACATGAAAGACGTATTTTAAATAATGCAAATGAATGCGCAAAAACAAGTCTTAAAACAAAACGCAAAAAATAGAATCTATATAAAATTATGCAAATGTATGCGCGGAACAAGTCCTAAAACAAACTAGTGAAAAAATATAGCAGAAAATAAAATTTACTTACCAAAATACGAGCTCTGAAGAGCAAAATCCCAAAAGAACGAAAATAATTTAAAACGTTAAAATATGAACCAAAGCAGAGCAAACACTATAATACCACGGTAATACCAGACGACCCAAGAGCGAACCATTCGTGCCGACTACTAAACGAAGACTGAAAATCACCAGTGTGACGTCATAATTCGCATATTTCATTCTATTGGCCGACTCTATGCGCCTCTATTGACTAGAAATGACTAAATGAAGTCGCATTTACTCTCGAATTTACCTCGACGATACAAGTTATCTAGTATACAAAACAGATAAAGACGAGGAAGAAAAGAAACATCAATTTGAAATGGAATTCTGAATAATTTTAGTTAAAAATGATATTCGAACGATATTTCAAGCGATAACTTTTCAATTGTGTGATTGAAGTGTTGTAGCGCCATCTATTGTTCGCGCTCATACTATTTTAACTTTATTTTCTTTATGGTTAAATAAAATTTTTAAAAAAGTTTGCTTCGAACCCTCGTCTAGCTCCAATGTGATATGGTCTATCACCTTGGTACTTAATTTCAGACAATTCTAATAATAAAAAAAAAAAAATATTTCTTTTTGACAAAAATGAGTTTAGGCTGTCTCACAAAACTGGCCTACCCAGGTAGGTTGTCTTTAAATCCAAATTCTAATAACTTTTGGTCATTTTTGTCGATTTTTATTCCAGCGCGAAAAATTCACTCGCAACGAAATGAAAACGCACCTTAAGAGTTGTGGACTTTTGGCTTTCGGATATGGTCTCGGGAGATCATTTTGCACCTAGAAACTTAATTTCAAACAATTCCGAAGAAATAATGTTTTTGCAAAATAAGTTTAGACTAGCATCTTGGAAACCGAAAGAAATGCATCATTTCTGACTGCCCTAAGATCACTAAGATCAATGACTATAAAGTCATCTTTATAGTGGTGTACCTTGAACAAATGAAATTGCTAAAGCTATACTAACTGTACTAGCATTTGCACAAGACTAAAAAAACAAATTTACTTGGATGCACACAAAAAAAATAATGATATTGCAATGAAAATTGCAATTTCTGAAGCACTTGGTTTTTCCGTAGCTATATTAAAAATATCAAATTAATAAATGCAAAATAGCACTTTAAATTATAATACCAATAATAGGATGATGAGAGCAGAAAAGCGTTTCCAAAGCAATCATTTCTCTTTTTTTGATGTCAGAAAAAGAAGCCGACACAATGCACGCGAGTGTTTCCTTCAAAATTGCCGCTGAGACTAACGAATTATAATCACCGCTTCCGACTTCACCATTTTCTGCTAAATTTGGGGAATATTCGCGAGTCTAAATATATATAAAAAAGTGTACGTTTGTTTGCGTACAAATGCAGATAATTCTTTAGCTAACTCGCACGCATGAAACCGTATGTTGCCCTAAACCGTATGTATGACCACCTGACTTTGTTGATTTTTAGCAATTTTAGCGAAGGTCGAGTCAAAACGTAAATTATGTCACCATAAATATATCGCCCTAAAAAATTAAAATAAAATGTAAAATAAACTAGTAAATTTTATAAATACAGTATTTAATCAATTTTTACTCAAGTCTGGTTTTCTTTTAAAGATGGAAAAGAGTAGTTAACCTCAATTAATTTATCTGATACATCAGTGTTGAATTCCTTCATAAACTGTACCGTCATCGTCAATTATCAGCTGTTCTGCCTCCTAGTTTTGAACAAAAACAAAAATCAAATCAAATAAATAAATACAATCAGCTACCTATAAAAAATTGTCTACAAATTAATTTAAAAACGTACTTACCTTGTAACTTGATGTGAATTAGTGGCGCCATCTGTTGCTCCGCGTTTAAACCATAGTCATTAGTTGAGCTACAGATGGCTGAAAATAATAAAAAACAGAAAAAGTAATAACAATAAAATATTAAGTGAAACATTTATTTGTAATTTTTTTAAACCAAAGGCGCTTTAAATATAAAATGCTTATTTTATTTTTTTAAATACAAATTTTAAATATCAACAATTTTAACAATTCTATTCGATTAATCTCTCAAAATAGCTTACTCCTTTATCAATTAAAGATTTTAAAATTTCCAGCGAATCTACTAACATGTTTTCAGTTTCTGCATCCATCTCGAAACTGCCATCTTCATCCATGATGTTGGTTTGGTCAATCGAATCATCGTCAATCGAATCATCGTCAATCGAATCATCGTCAATCGAATCATCACTACTGCTATAGCAATAATTGAGCTCGCAAGGAAGAATATCGCATTCGTATCCTGATGTCACACACCACGCAACAACATCTTTACAATGCGCATCACAGTTTTTCTTACTTTTGTTGTCGTTACCTTTTTCCTTTTTTAAGTTAATGTCATTAAGTGAAGAGGAAAATAAATTTGGTTTCTCTAAATGACTAATTCGAGGTAAATAATTGTAGTTTTCCACAAAATTATTATTAAGCGGTGCAAAGTCACTTTGACACTCGATTTGACGAAAATAATTTGATTCCAAAAATACATCACCGCTTTTGTCGAAATCGCAATGTTCAAATTGCTCGAAGTCGTTGAAATAATTGGGAACATCAAAGTGAATGAATTGCTGCTTAGTTTCCATTTTGCACAGTTTTACTTTCAAGATGAGTCAAGTGTATCACTGTATCACACCTTTATGTCGACTATCTGTGTAATCTGTGTTTATATATACAGATACAGCAGAACGTATAAACGACAATACGATGCGATACGATACAACGATAGGCACTTTTGATTGGTGTATTAGAAACTGAACATTTCAAACGCATTTGCAACGTGATTTACATCAGACTAAATTTAGTCGACCACACAAACAAAAAATTTTTTTTGGATTTATTATGCTTACAATTATTCGCAAGGATTCTGTATAAAGTTCATTAGTTTATCATAGCTCGCGGTTCTTTCATTATTTGTTCAAAATAAGCTACCGTAACTGAGTAAATTTCAGTTGCACCTGCATTAAGTGTTTCAAGACATGCCTGATCCAATGAACCAATAATAAATTTGATGTCGTAAACTCTTTAAAGAAAATGATGGCGATAATCTCGGTGTAATAAATTTGCGGGACTTTCAATAATTCGAAGAAACGTTCTCATCCATATGTAGTATATAGCAAAGAAAATTGATTTTCCACAGACAAATGACGTTTTTTGAGTTTTTTTGGCTTTTTTAATTTTTTTTAATCGTACACCCACATAATAAAATCGAAATTTCTAGTTGATACCTATATCGATTGCATCCAATTGCTCTGAAGAATAATACCATATACCAATATGTATGATAAATTCCATTACTTTTAATAATTTTTTTTATTTAATTTTTGATTTCATGTTTTTTTTTGGGAATTGATTTCCAAAGATGCGGTTTTCTCTCTGCGTTTATTTAGTGCAGCGTTGGGAAAATGAGAAAAGAACCAATTAAGAACCAATTACAAAGGCGACAAACGCCTTTGTGGCCTTTTTAAAAATATTTCTGACACTTTGCTCCAACTGCGGAATAACATGATCGCCAGGGAACAATTTATAAAAGTTGAATTAAAGCAAATGAAATTAGGTAACGGCAAAAAAAAAAAAAAGTCAGTGTGCAGCAAACTTAATTAAATTATCATTACTAAATATCTAAAAAGTAATTATACCCACCATTACCGCCTTTCCTATTGAATTCTTCCTCCCTCTTACAACTCCACTGTTCTGCCATAAAAAAATCATTGAGCCGCCACATTAAACATTGAATGAATGTCAATAATCAGCGAAGCCGAAGTTTTGTTAAATAACGTCAGATTTTTGATATTTAAATCTCACAAATTATAATTTTTTTTACTTTTTAATTTTAATTGAAATGATGTGCAAATTTGAAGAAAAAAATGATTTGCGGTAGCTGATGAGCTATTTCGACCTTCGAGGAACCCATTTTCCCTTTAAGATAAAGTCGTCATTTTACGATGCATTTCACTTATTATTTATTCGACAAAACTCTAGAATAGAATGAGTAAAATGTAGCATAATTTTATTATCGCGAAATAAAAGCAATTAAATGCAAAAATTGCTTGAAATTGCAGAAAACAAAAGAGTAAATTGCATGAATTAAATTAAAACAAAACTTATCTACATCCTGCAAGATAAAGAGTATTTTATTTCATAAAGAATATAATGTTATTAAACAAATTAATAATGGAGAATGGCATTTGCTCGCTAACCAACTTCATTTCATTAAGTTTGATTCAAGAATTTGACAGTAGATGTAATATGGCATACGATAATTATTCATTTATAATTGATTTCAAGTTGATTTCCTTATTATGGAAATTTTCCACTTCAATTTTCATGTTATTGATGCATAATGAATGCAATTAATGTTACCTAAAACAAATATTATGATTGCTAAAGTGATTTACGGCTATGGTTTATTCCATTTAACAACCTATAATGACCTATTCAAATGGCCATTCCAATATTATGATCACTAAGCAAATCAAAACTCTAATTTTATTATCTCATTAATTTATTATTGATTTAAAAGCTTTTTAATATACTTTTATAATGTTTAATTCATTTTTAAACTTGTTAATTTGAAGTTATTTTAAAAGTGAAGTAATTATTGCATAATTCAGATGGAATTTCAGCTGGTATGAATTTGTTATGCAAAGTTTGCTATCTATCTTCTTCTTTATTGCGGTAGATGGCTGAAATTCAATTGCCTGAGCGTAAAAAGGGTTAGAAAAGGTTAGAATGCTTTGATGAGATGCGGCTGCTTTGTAGGATCGAAGTAAGTTAGTCAAGTTATTCGATTCATTTTAACTTTTTGACAAGAATTCACTTTTATTTTATTTTAAATTTGTTTAAATGAAAAAAGTTAAGCAGGAATTAAAACAAAAAAAAAAAATCTAAAAAAAAGTTAACAAAATTCGCATAAAATGTTTTCTTTGACGTATTTAGTTGTACTGAATGAGTGTGGTAAGAAGTTTCTCACAATAAAAAGTTTTTTTTTTATATTACCATAAATTCTCTGGTATCGTGCGGGTGTACTGATTACATAATCTAATTTTCACGCACGTTGTAATGTGCACCAATAGAGTTTCCTCTGCCATATAATGGAGCCCGCGTTCACCAAGGGGTCTAATGTAATAATAGCAAATAGAAGGGAATGCCAAATGAGCTTTAAAATGCACATTAGAAAGTGCAGACAAAAAAAAAATATTGCTGATATAAAAAGACAAGAAAAATATAAAAAAAAAAAGAAATAAGATTGAGTTGAACGACCCACCTTGCATTTCTGATGAAATGGATGAAAATGATGATGACAGATAAACATTCAAGTTTTAATACACTGAAAATTGATTTATAGTTTATTACACCATTATCAAAAGACGTTTGTTTCATACACATCTTCATTTCCCGGATGCTGCATCGTGGTTGCACATTTGAAAGTATAATTTTTTTTAATTAATTTCATATTAAATTACAAAATTATACACAAAATTAAAAAAAAATTTTGTCACCACCATAAACTTTTATTGAAGTTTTGTATCAAAGACTTATTCAAATTGTAAAATAAATATACAGCAAATGGTGTCGTCAAAATGTCGACTTCAAAGTGCTCATTAAAAAAATAAAAAATTAAAAATTAATAAAAAGCAATCTGTACACCAGTGAAAGATGATTGCCTTGCTTTTAATTAAACATCACATTAAGAAAATTAAAAAAAAAAAAAAAAATTAGCAATTCAAGGCACCGTCATAAAAAAAAAATAAAAAGAAATAAAGACAAATATAATCATAAATGATAAAATTAAAAATCAGAAAATACTGATTTTTCCATAAAATTGTCAACATTCCTCACTCATTAAATTTGCTACGTCTAAGCAAAATAAACAGAATAAATATGCTCTTGTCAAGCTTCATCCCTGGGCCACAGATGGCGCTACTAAACTGAAACCTTCTCCAAGAAATAAAACATTTAACTCAAAAAACAAATAATAAAATAATAAAAACGTCTACAATATTGATTCCATCTTCTTCGATTGTTTTCTCCCACTTTGCCATGACAACCGAATAATGATTCATCTCAAATCAGCGTCATCTGACTTCGACTAAACATCACACTTCAGTTCCCTCTTCGCCCTCATCTTCATACCCCTCATCCGGAGAATGCGCCACCCGCGCCGCTTGCTGTGGCGGAAACGGCGGCAAAACCGGAACCAAATTCCGAAACCGAAAATTATGTTTAGCTTGACCAAACGGATTGGTCACTCCAGCAAACGCACTATTCTCAATAACATTCGGATCTACGTCCTTACTTTCACCAAAATCCGTCGCTTCGCCTTCCGCCCACGAATACAGTGGCGGTTTAGGCACATCGTAAATAACCGATGACCGCGCGGAAACGTCCGAATTGACCCAACTGTCATCTCCCGGAGCCCATTCACAATCAGATAAATTCTCCGTCCCTGTACAATCGATTTTTATATTGCTTTCAAGAGTATTGTGACACAACTCCCGTTGATCCTCCTCACTCGAAGGTCCCTTGTCATTGACTATTATTACATCAGGTTGATTGCTATGATTGCATCCCGTTACATCCCCATTCTCAGTCACGTGCGATTTATAAAGAAAGTCAGTGAAGTCCATATGATGCGATCTTTTCGCGTTAGGAAGCGATGATCCTTTCATTTCGCATTGTTCTCTATCTAAATGAAGATCAGTTTGTTGATGCACACCAGATGCCAGTTTAGCCAGATGTGTTTTCTTCACTGTTAACGGCTTACTGGTCCCAAAACTCGACATATGACGCCATTTTTCAACTAGAACCCACAACAATACCACTATAAGTAACGCCATCACTACCAAACCGACACCAACACCGGCCACTTGAATTGCAGTGAAGCCCGCAGCTTCTTCTTCATCCCGCAAATACACCGATAACGTGAAATTAATCACGTAATCACCCGCGGAGTTCTGAGCATCGCACAAATAGTCGCCGGCGTCATCTTCAACGACCGAACTTATGGATAAAATGCTCGATTTAACATTAGTCCCGTTTTCTCTTATGAGGAAAATCTGCGGCCTATTGGTCAAACTACTCAAATTCGATATTAATTTATCCTGGAAAAACCATCTGACATTCGGCTCAGGAACGCCGGTCACTTGACACCCGAACGAAATCGTATCGTCGACAAAAACTTCGGGTCGGCGGTTTCGCGGCCGAAAATTGGTCCCTGAAGGCGCACACGCCAAATCGCTAATCGGAACTTGCTCGACGAGAACTCCTCGCAGTCTTTCGGGCGAAGCACAGACGGGGGGAGCACCGTAAGGCACACGGCCAGCCATCAGCCACCGTTGCAAGTCGATCAAGTTGCAATCGCATTTCCACGGATTTCCGTGCAGTTCGACCGCGTGCAGCGCGCGCAATTGAGCAAGAGCACGCACGGGCATCTGCGTGAGACGGTTGTCCTCTAACTTGAGCGAAGTGAGGTGCGCGACCCCGTCGAAAGCGCGTGGCTTGACGGTGTCCACTCGGGAACGACTCATCTCGAGGATGGTGAGCACGGGAAGGTGGACGAAGGCGTTGCTCTCGAGGCGCGTGATGGGGTTGTCACTGAGCACGAGGCGTCGCAGTCCGGTCAAGTCGCGGAAAGTGTCCGAAGGCACGGCCGTTAGTAGGTTGTTGCCCAGGTCAAGCTCGACCAGGTTGCTGAGTCGACTGAAAGCCAGGTCGTCGATGCGTCCGATTTTGCAGCCTGTTAGGTAGATGCGTTGCAGGTTGAGGAGCCCGGGTGCCACGAACATGTCCTTGGGCAATGCGTGCAGGCTGTTCCCAGACAGGTCGAGCACCTGGGTTCCCACTTGCACGCCCACGGGTAATGACGTCAAACCCGCGCCCACGCATTCCAGTGTTTGTTTGCCGTTTTTCCAGCGGCAGGTGCACGACGGGGGGCACGAGGCAGACGCCACGCACACGAGCGCCGCCGCCAGCAGCGTGGCAGCTGCGTGCATATCACGCCAGTCCGGACACGGCACTGCATCTGGGCCACATCTTGAAGACAGAAAAATTAATAAAATTAGTTATAAAAAGGGTGAAATCGAAAAATTTAATAGGTAATAAGATAGTGATTTCAGAGGCGGAGCCAGAGGGCGTACAAAAATCTGTTGCTATTCTCCCCATTCTCTTCTATTTTGGGTTTTTTTTATTGCATAACAATGTTTTTTTTTTGTGTTAGGTTTATTTAGGCTTGTAATAAGTAGATTAATTTTTTACAAAAAACAGCAAATTTTTACTAAAAACCAGCAATTTGTCAAAATTATTATTATTTCTTTTCTAAAAGCAGTAATTTTGCAAAAATCAGCAATTTTGAAAAAAAACAGCAATTTTGCACTAAAAAACAGCAATTTTGCACTAAAAAACAGCAATTTTGCACTAAAAAACAGCAATTTTGCACTAAAAAACAGCAATTTTGCACTAAAAAACAGCAATTTTGCACTAAAAAACAGCAATTTGCACTAAAACACAGCAATTTTGCACTAAAAAACAACAATTTTACATTAAATAAATTTAACCGTCTAAAAATTCATGTCTGCACATAAAGCTACTCCACAACCTTAAATTTTTTCATTGATTTTGCCACTCGAAAAAACTCTAAAACTTCTACTTGTATCTTGTATCCGCCCCTCCTTCACTTCAAACAATTCTTACATAATTCTAATTCCTACAATTCCCAGAGGTTATTGCTACCCGGAATTTTATTCAAACACAAACCACAAACCACTTGACTGGCCAAGCGCTACTTTACACTTTAAAAATTCTAAACAGACATAATCCACTCCAACTCCTTGACCCCTTGCGAGACTCCACCTTTGCAACACTTCCTCTCGAGATACCCAAACGAACAGTCCATACCAATTCACTTTCGCACCCCCACATCGTATCACACTCTTCCGGGAATAGACTGTCAATTGCAGAAAGGTCTGCCAATTACGCATCACCACTCGAGGCGAGAATTGATGTGCCAATCTGGTTTCACCGCTCACGCCCAGGTCAGTTTAGCACACGACATGACTACACTTCAAAATAAATAGCAAACGTCCATTTAACTGTCCGCTCAATTAAATGGACGCGCGAAAAGGTTCAACTCGGGGCGTGAATGTCGCTCTCGCTAGTAAAACGCGACATTTAGCGGAATTAAATGGAAACGGAATATAAAGATGTGCAATTACTTCTCCCACATTTAGAAATGATAAGTTAATTAAGTTTGCAATTCCGTCTCGCAGTTTTATTCATCTAATTTTCAACTTTTGTATAAATCGTTTCGCAGATGGCCACTGGTTGTCGCTGTAATTGGCTCTTAATTGCTGCCAGAAACCAGCGCTCACTACCACAGCCGTCGGATAAATGTTAATAATGTCTCACCTCAGAAGAGAATTTCCCTTTCGGTTGAGTCGCGAGCGATTGGGAAGGACATCGGCCTGGGAGGATGTTGTGGTCACTGTGATAGAAGGAAAAATTGTGGTTATAAACAGATGGTTTTGAAGTTTTAAATTATGCGTCTCGGTTTTATGCGCATGACTTTAATTGCTGGGTATCGCGCCAATCCGGACATGATTGCGCGATGTTATGTTTGTATTTGTTATGTCATTTTTTGGCTGTTTAAATGCGAAGTAAATTGTTTTATTTTAGCGTGTTCTGATGGGCAGAAGAATTAATTAAGTAAATTTTAGTGTTTTTTTAAAGACATTTTGGTGACTTTTTGAAGAATTTTAACTTTTTATTTTATTTTAAAATGTCATGGAAATTAGATTTTTGCAGATAATTTTCTTGCTTGATTTAATTGAATTTTTAAAAAGAGTTAAAGTTCCTGAAAAAGTGAGTTTGGATCTCCAAGTATTTTGAATAATTTAAAAACTAAACACAAAAACGAGAAAATTGCATTTCAAGTAAATTTAAAGAAAGTAATCTGGAACCTTATTTTTCTTTAAAAATTAATTCTTTTTTTTACTATATTTAAATTTTTCATATACGGTATAGTACGAAAATTGTTTAAATCTGCACAGTTTTATGCAAAATGAACCATTAGTTAAAAAAATTTAAATACCGGTACTGTATTAGTATTATAAATACATACTTGTAAATTAAAAATTAATTTTTTTTCACATAAGAATTACAAATATGATATGAAAATGTAAGCAAAATTTGCCATGAAAACACTTCAAAATTTACTACTATGACACTTGCAACATCAAGAATTCTATTCTCTTGACAACACTTTGCCATCCATGGCCCTTTCTCACTCTTTGAAAACAACAAAATAGCACTTCTGTGCACTGCACTTAAAAGAAAAATTTAAAAAAATTAGTACATATTTTTTAAACTCTAAAAAGTATTAAATTTATTCAAAAATTATCCACTTAAAAACGCTTAACTTTCAAATGACTCCACTTTCAAAAAGCCGAGCTTGAAATTTTCAATATTCCAAACGAGTGCATTGAAAATAGCATTTTGTTATGTGTTTAGATGGCGTTTTCAGTAGCTACTTAAAAGCATCATATGTGCGAGATCTCATTAAGCTGCCGTGCCAGTAACATTGAAATTCCATTCCAGCGTTAGCCGCACGTTCCTTTCTGTCACTCTCTATTTGACACGCCCAGTTGGTTGATTTGTACGTGCGCCACTTCTTGTTATTTATTTCATTCCCGCGTGCCGCACTCGCATAGTGATGAGCACTCGAAAAATTTCTCTCCAATCACGGCCGCTCCCATAACGCAGTTGCGGTTCACCTTTACCCACAACATCTGTATCAACCGATCCCACCTTTTATTATTACTTAAATTAAAATAAATGAAAAATTTATTGTAATGTTTTCGTTTTTTTTTTTTTTTTTTTTTATATTTTTCAAAAGTTCACCGACACGTGGTCACACAACCACAACTCTGAAACAAAAAAAATATTCTCTTTTAACTGGTATATTAAAACGAATTTTGACTCGCAAAATGACCTTAGTGCGTGCTTGATGAGTGTGATTTTCATAGGGTGGAGACACTGATACCCCGCGACAACTAGAGGGCGGATGATTGAAAACCGACACGTTGCAGGTCGATTTTTACGACATCATTCACGTGAAAGAAAAGTTACCTCCCAGAATAAGAGGTCCATAAGTCACCAAAAAAAATAAAAGAATAAAAAATAAATAAAAAAACTCCTAAAACAAGTTTAATCAGCGTTGTATAATTGAAAAATCATGGCGCAATCATTAATCAGCATCGATTTTCGATTAATTCCAAGTAAAAGGGACGCCAAAGGCTCCGAACTCATGTGTCAACCGCCAAAACTAATTAATTAAGGCCGAAATAACGATAAACTAAAAGTAATAAACAAACAACAAACTTTATTTAAAGTATAAACTGTTTTAATGTGTTGCAATGAAGCTTTCCGCGTGTGTTTTAAGGGGCATGCACCACCTGTCACCGAGGGAGGCGAAGGAAACGGAAATGGTCGTAGTCGCGTGTTGTAATTGCACAAACTGCACGCGGCGTGCACAAGGCCAAGCAACTCTTTGCTTACGTGTTCGGCACACGCAATGGAGATCTAGGGAGCCATCATCGCCCGAAGAAAGCGGCACTTGATGACCGGCAAACGCGCCAACTTAATTAGGAACGCGCGCTAATGACGATCAAAGACAGAGTCACGTGACAGAAACAAAGCTAAAGTTCAAGAAAATGTTTTGATGGTGAAAATTTGAAATAAGAAAATTGTAAATACCTGAATAGATGATTAGGTTGCATCAAGTGCATAGTGTGGTCAAAATTGGCTTCAGTGGTGAAAACTGTAATTTAAAAAAAAATTTAATTGAGATTGATTTAATTGGAAATGAGTGTGAAATTTTGGCCCTAGAGTCTAATGGGGCCACAATACGCTACCAATCAACACTTAACTATGTGTAGGAAAGAGGGGAGTCCGTCGGGTGATAAAACTTAAAGAGAAAGAAAAGGAAAATGTAATGCACATGACCAATTGCCCATAAAGCTACGGCTTCCAAGCAAATGGCTTTTATACTTGGTTGCTTGGCAACTTGTGCTATACAGTGATATCCGGTAGTATTATCGCCATTATGTTTTCCGGATTTTATTGCTTGGTGGATAGTGTGGACACAGTAATTTTTTATATATTAAAGCACATTGAAAAGGCGTCATTTGATATTTTTATTTTATATCAGTAGAGATTCCATTTACAAAATTATTTGGAATATCTTTCATTTATTCTTAAATTTAAGATTTTTTTGAAGGATAGGAGCTAGAGAGCAGGAAATTTAAATTTGAATTTCCAATTTCCATTATCACTAAAAGTAAAAAAAAAAAAAAAAAAATTAGATCTGATTGTGAAATTTGTGATAATCTGAGGAAAGTGAAAAAGGTTGCACATGATAGTGTATGACGACCTCTTGGATTTAACTTAAGACCTGACGATCAGATATGTAGAAAATGTAAATCCACTAATGAAAAAAACTAACATAAGTTAAGCTGCATTCAATGCCGTAAGTAAAATAGACTGATCTTTATGATTATGTTGATTTTTGTTTCAATTGTTTTAAAAACAATTGAATAAAGAAAATTAAAGAAGCCGATTAAGACGAAAGCATTAATACAGTTATTGTGTAAAAGATGTAGATTATTCTATAGAAAACAACAATAATGATTGAATGCTAGATTAAAACTTTAAGAATGTGTCATTTTCAATAAAAAATTGTCTGATTAATGATTATAGATTTAGATATTGTTTTAATAAATTTTTTCTATTGTTTTAAGTTGTTGGCATAGCAAACTATAATAATTTTTAATATGTAATGTTTATATTGATAATTTGCAAATTAATGTTTTAAAATCTTATTGTTGTTGTCTGCGTTGAAAATCAATACAAGCGACAACAAATGACTTTAAGTCATAATGACATGCACACATTAATATTCTGCATTCCTAAGTATAGATAAATATTAGAACAATATTTCATTATTGAAATAAATTTTTCTTAGCATATTTTATTTCTAAGCTTAAGGCTTAAAAATAAGTAAACACATACCAATATAAAAAATTAGAATAAAGCATTGATGCGAGTAACCCATAAAAAATTAATTTATTATATTACAATCACAACAACAAACAAATAAAATAAAAATTATTTTTTTGTTTTTGTTTTTGTTTTTCAGAAAAAATACTAATTAAATTTTAATTTTTAGTCACAAACCGAGCACGAAAAGAATCAAATAAAAATGTAATAATTGTTTTCCATGATGTCAAAATCAAATTAAAGATGCAACAAAAGAAAAACAACAATTAAAAACAAATGCAAATCAATAACAATTCGTCCAAAAACAATGCTAGTGTGCAGATTGATTTTAATTTTTAAACAAAATCTTTTGTCTGAAAATACAAAATGGAAAAATAAAGATAAAGACTTCAAGTTCCAACTTCCAACAGTCATCGTCGAGTTTACGGTAAGGTGGCACCTGGTGATAGTAAGAATGCCAGTAGATTAAACGCTGACTTGACACAATCTCCTCTGGCTATCATCGTTCCCGTTCTTCTGTGTATAATTAATCAAAACTTTCTTCATCTTTTCTCAAATGCCACCAGCAAAATATTTTTTTATAGAATTGTTTTCGCTTTTTCATCAGCAGATTAAAATATCACATAAATTTAAGTTCACAAAAAACGAGTTCAGGAATTTCCAATTTCAAGTAAAAGAAACACAAACTCAAATTTCTACAGTATCAACTCAATTCGGACGTTGCCATTCTATTATCGCTGATGCGCTCAGACTCCTTTTCTCCTCTTCATTCTCGTTCTGCCTTTTACAACTTCAGCAAGAAATTAAAACGTATTTTTATTCAAACTCACCAGATTGAATGATTTGTGAGCACCTGCACTCAAAAGTGGTCAAACTTCAAAACGGATTGGAGAATTAATATTACACACCATAACTTGCTTTTTTTTCTCCTGACATTTTTTTGGCAGCAATAGGTCGTAAAATGGTCGCAAATGGGCTCTCCAAAAAAGTCAAGACTCTCCCTAGACATCAACTCACTTAAATTAAACAAGGACATAAACTAGCGCTAGAGAACTACTTTTACGTAATTTTTGAGGGCATTGCCAAACTGCAAAAATGCTTCACTGCAATGTGTGATAAAGATGCTTCACTGCAATGTTTGATAAAGATGCTTTACTGCAATGTTTGATCAAGTTGATTCACTGAAATGCTCGATGTAGGTAGATGATGCTTCATTGCAATATTTGTATTTTTTGTTGTTTTTATAGTCAACACGTACAGAATTTTGAAATAAATGGTTAAGTAAGAATTCTGTTACCAGTTTACTTTGATCAGTGCGGTTTGATTACTCAGTGGTATTCTTTCTACTTTGGCATCATCTTGAGGTGCCGTCACATATATGTGACCAACCACTGGTCTCGTTAAAGTTAACACTCAGCCGAGTCATGAGTTGCTGAGCACGTCTGCAACATGACTCTATCTCTCGGTCAGAGTGCACTCTTGAGCTGTCTTTCACATTCTCCTTGGTCCTATTCCTGGGACTAATCCAATCTAATACTGTGAAGAAGAATTGGATGGAACCATTGGTCAGTAATGTTACAGTGATCCATGACGATCACTTCATAAATTGAAAATAATTAAAGAATAAAAAAACCACTAAATTAATTACAACTTCAACAACTAGAACAATTATTTAATTTTAATGTTTTAGTGCGATATCAGCGACGTTGGCTTGAATTTGTCAAAAAATTGAAAATTAAATTCAACATTAAATTGAATTGGCAAGTTTTCTTTCCAGTGATTCTGCAGTTGCTTGAATATCTACTTAACCACACCATAGATATCACGACTAATCACACAGACTGGTGTACTTCGAGGTATTTCCAGTTCCTCTTGGGATCTGCTGCCAATCGAGATATACAGCCATGAATTTGTAACGCCGGATGCCACAAACAACATTTGTATTCTACTCGTCAAACTATTTGCACTTCTGTTCAACTCTATTTTCAACTTATTCCATATAAAGAGAAGAACAAGAAAAATAACTGAAAAAAATCCCCGTTTTCTTTGACAAATGTTCATTTCTTAAAGTCCCACTTTAAAATCAGTCGGCAATTTGAATTTTTCAGCTTTCAAGTTGAAGAAAATGAAAAATAATTTTATTTTGCAAATATTTTTTACTTAAAACGCATGCAACAGCACTGCAAAAATGCTTCACTGCAGTGATTGATAAAAATGCTTCATTGCAATATTCGTATTTTTTGTTGTTTTTAGTCAATGTCAACCCAGAAATTCGAGAAAACTGACCAACGTTGTTTTATGTACACTTCCCATCATCCAATACCGTATTTTTAAGTTGTTTTTCTTGTCCGAGTTTCAAATTTATTTCAGAACCTCATAATCAATATTTTTTTTCCTGAGAATCAATCGTCGAGAAAATATCATAAAGTGAAGCATTATATAAATTTATGAGTCAAACATGAGATTTGGTTTAAATGAAGCAACATAAAAGATCAAAATAAAATTTAATTTCATATGATTTTGCCATATCAAGTCAAAATTCAAATTTTAAAATTTAAAGGCTTCAGAGCAATTTTGGAGAATTTCGGTTTCCCCACTTAAATCCATCTATTTGCAACCAACCTTTGAGAAGCAAATCAAGCATGGAAGCTACTCTCTTTCCGCTACGAATGAATCAAATCGATACAACATCCGGTTTGGCAATAGAGAGGCACAAATTCCACGTAGTAATGTAAACGCCCATATGTGACCACACCCTGTCTTCAAAGCCACGACAGGTCGATGGCCAAGAACGACCTCTGCACAAGGTGAAAGGTGCACTTCTTAACAATCTCCGAGTCACGCACCTCATTTTGGAGACAACAAAAATGTGGGGTCTTTTGCTCCAGTCAAGTGGACAGAAAAGAAGTTATGGTTTAAAGACCGGCGAGAAGAAGTACTGTACAATGTGTTGGGCAAAGTTGTGAAAAAATAAATAAATAAATGAATAAATATGCAAAATTGTTCCAAAACTGAGCAATATTTTCACATAAGCTTACAATAGATGTACATACTTGAGCAAAATTGTTCCAAAATGTTCAAAAACATTCTAAAATGTGCAAAATCATTCTAAAATGTGCAAAATCATTGTAAAATGTCCAAAATCGTTCTATAATGTGCAAAATCATTCTAAAATGTGCAAAATCATTCTAAAATGTGCAAAATCATTGTAAAATGTCCAAAATCGTTCTATAATGTGCAAAATCATTCTAAAATGTGCAAAATCATTCCAAATTGTGCAAAAAGTGTCCCAAAATGTGCAAAAAATTGTCTCAAAATGTACAAAAAAATGTCCCAAAATGTGCAAAAAATGGTCCAAAAATAAGCAAAAATTCCCAATATATACAAAAATTGCCCCAAACTGCAAAAATTGTCCCAAAAAGTACAAAAAGTGTCCCAAAACGTGCAAAAAATGACCCAAAAAGTGAAAAAAGCGTCCCAAAATGTGCAAAATTGTCCTATGCAAAATACTGTACCAAAAATGTGAAAAATTCTGCAAAAATAAAAATGCAAATGCAAATAAATAACAAGAAAAGCGAGAAGTCCGTTTGACTGACAGATAAGAGTACCGCATTGAGTGCCGCATGTTAAAGTGGCTGCCATTGAACACTTTACATTTCAATGTTGCTAAATTATCGGAGAACTTTTACATGGGCGCAGACGGACAGCGCACTTCCTGCAAAGCCTAATTAAGCGCCTGAGCCTTGTGGAGTGGCTTGTAGAACTCGAGTTTGTCACTTTAATTGCAGATGTAGAAATTGTATAGTCTTGACGCAGTATACTGTCTAATTAGCCCAAGAAAGTAAAACAAAGCGCCCCTCAGAACAAATAAACAAAATGTTCCCGTAGTTCGTTTGATGTCGCGTGTTTATTTACACAAATTCGAAAAATTGCATTACTAATTGAATATGAGCGCGAATATGCAACAACGCCGCTGTTAATATGCACCGATATTCAAATTAAATTGCAACCAGCTAACTACAGGAAGAGAAGTGCAATTTACTCATTTTCCTACTTTCTACCGTGCAACCAATCGATATCATATGACTGACCAAATATGCAATACGAAAACTGCAATTGACAGACCGGAGATTCTTTTCTTAAATTGTACGATTCGTCAGCTTTTAAGTGTCACATCACGATAAAAAATTGAATTTTAAGACTTTTTCTTCTTTATTTAAAGTGTCGGTTCCTGCACTCGTAAATCTTTATTTGGACGTGCATTGGAATTGTTATGTCGATTTTATTAGGTAAGGAGTTTGATATTTATTATGGAAGGCTTGATTTCTCCAATCGTGTGTTTACTCGGGTAGATAAATGTCAGTATTTTCAAAATTAGATGCAGAGTGGCTGTCATTACTTAGCTGCACCCAATATGCTCAGTGCCCTTTCTCCTAGCGTAAAACGGGCAGGTTTATGAGTTCTTTCTGCCAAAAAAAAAAAATTTAACTCACTTAAAGTCACACTTCATTGCAGAGCAGGAAGGATTTAATAAGAGCTCAATCAACAGGGAGTTGGGCAGCAAAGAGTTAGATTCGACTGGTGGGACCCCTTGGAAAAAAACTCTTTCTGTTTTTCATTTGAAATATGTAAATAATATTCAATTAGAGTACTATTTTTTGGAATGTTAATTAAATTTTTTAAATTAGGAACGTGACATTTTTATTAGAAAATGAAAAAAGACTTGATTAGTTTCAACTTTTCATCTATAATAAACAACCTGTTGAGAATGACTATTAAGGCAGTTCACTTAGAGAATATCAAGTGCATAACAAATTTTTCTGCGCTCGACTTCAGAACCAAGTTAAGTGAGATGGAACGAGAGATTTCGGTCGATGCTGTAATGGTCGATGCTCAACTAATGGTCTTTGGTGAAGGGAATTTAAAAAATCGAGAAAACGTACGATTGTAAATGTGTATTCACAAAGCAATATTTATTCATTATTTTACAATCTTTATAAATATCATATTGCTTTTAAAAAGTACATTTTGCAAACTCCAATGCAAATATTGAGTGTATGATCAAAAAAAGCAAAACATTGTATTTGAGGAATTGGATATACAGTATATCCATTTTTTTAATTGATTTCTTTAGAGTACCGCGCTTTTGCAATCAACTATTTACTTTGCTCGTTAAATGTGCCGTTTCTGCATCAGTGAGCCTGCAACCACTTTACTGCACTTTACTAAATAAACAAAATCAAAATAGTTGATTGTGTCAACAGATGATTTTTGTCTTTTGTCTTTCTTTTTTTTATTTTTTAAAATTTTTTTTTAAAAAGAAAAATAATAATAATAATAAATTATGATATTATAAATAATAATATTATAAATAAAGTGTCTTTTAATAATAATTTTATTATTTTATAATTTTTTAAATTTTTTAAATTTTTTAAATTTGGTTTTGAGATCCGGTGTAAATCCGGTGTTCGGGATTTTCAGATGAAATAATCCGGTATTCGACCGGTATTCGGAATTTCGATAAATACAAAATTCGGTGAAATTCGGCATCCGGAATCCGGTGATTTTTGGATCCGGTGCGTCCCTAAAAACAAATTATTAATTTGTTTTGTAGTAAAAAGTAGGGGTCAGCAATGGCGCTACTGATGGTCAACTGATGGCAAATTTAATTTTAAATTTCTCATTTTCAACCGTAGCAAGAAATTAGAGGTGAAACTATTTTCATAATGATTTTTCATAATCAGCCTTCAAGCACACTGCAGCACTGCAACTTTTTAAAGTTTTTTGTTTTTTGTTTGCTGAACTTTACAAATTAAATTTTTCAGAAATTAAAATTTGCTTAAATTTTTGAAACATTAAAAATGTAAAAAAAAAAAAATGTTTAAATATTTTTTTTATGTACAGTAGGTAATAAACTTTTATCGATTTTTTCAGATTGTGTTTCACATCCAAACACTCGAGATTTTCATTTGGGTTCATCAACTTGTCTAAACTTGATAATTAGAGACTTGGAACAACATCCATCATTTGAAGCGTGCTTCTTAAAAGGTTTTATATTACTTTCACACATCAAAACTTCAAAAGTGATGCATCAAGTGATTCAATTTTTTTAAATTTCATTTACCAAATTAATTATTTAGTAACAACTAATTGCCTGAAAATTACCCAATTAATCAATAATTTTATCTAAAATTCTATAAAAAACAGACTTTACTGTCTCAATCAAAATGAGCGCTTCTTTATTTTAAGTGAAATTTTTGTACTCATAACACGTGCCATAAAAAAAATTATTCACATTCAAAAACTATTAAAATCACGACCAAAACTGTCATTTCCATCCACTTTACTGAATAGCATCACGTATTGTCTTCTCTTAAGTACACGCGCTATAAAACCACTGATGCATACACCCAGAAACCATCACTCGAACCTAATTTCGACTTAATTTCTTTGTTTTTCTAAATTACTTTTAACTAAACTTGAAACATTCCCAGAATCTCGCGCTTCCTTATGCTGGCGAGCCCCGTATTACATGACGGATGCGAGGAAACAAAGCGTCAAACTGAGAATTAGCTTCTGCTCGAATAAAACGCGAAGCTTCCGGATTTTTGCCATTCAGAGGTTCTCGCCTCGCTCCGCACAGGTGTAGCGCACACTTCGTTAGCATAATACAAGCGCCGAATTATCGCTCACGCATAAACCCCTTGTGTACAAGCACCGATAAACGCACTTCTCTCCGTGCCCTACACTGCCAACCTGGCGCCAACCCGTGGCATAAAAAAAATGATTTATTCCAAAAAGAAGACCTCAAGTTCACGAAAGAGAATAAATTCAAAGTTCCAGATCACGGATCACTCTCCCTCTCTCTTTTTTGCAGTTTGAACGTCTCCTATACTGTATGACTAATCGATTCAAACTAGAAAAATACTTCCGCGTGTAATAAAATCACAACACGACACGAAATACCCCAGAAAACCAATTATCGCGAGGCCGAAAAAAGGTTCAGGTATTTAACTAATAGTAAAGCAAACCCACGTGCTTTGGCCTTAAGCCAACCTGTCTCATCATCCTCATTAAAGGTGTCCATAACTCACAAAAGCTGCGGGAGTTTGTCACTTGGCGATCCTGCTTGGCACATTTTTATTAAATTTTGACTGCGACGGGTTCCACACTTTACTTAAATTATTTTTTTTTTGGTTGCTTTGTGTCCAATATGATTGTGTTTTTGTTCTTAATTGTGTTTTTGAGAGGTATTTTTTTTTTTTTTTTTTTTTTTTTTTTTTTGTCTTGAAAAATGGCAAATCTGACCCGTGATCAGATAAATGTTCTTGCAAGACTTGAGCAATAGGTCGCAACTCGGATTCGGAAACCTGTGCAGTTATCCTCTTGTGGACAAGTGAGATTGGAGCAGTCGTCTCAAGGAAAATTGCACTTTTTTCTTTCCTCTTATCTCAGTTTGTAAATCCCCGACATGAACTGAAAGCCGAGCTTCAACTTATCTGGATCTTCTTTACTGAATTGATCTTGGTCTCCCACTGAGTAAAAAGTAACCAAACTATATAATACTTAAAATCATCACTAGATGTTGAATCCATGTCAAAAAAACAACAACAAACAAATTGAGCAACTTTTCCTTTTATGTCGAGATATTAGTGCTGTTATTGGCACGTTTCTATGAGTCACTTAACTCGATAAACATCGAACGATTTTTGCTAACTCTTCACAAGCACCATGAGGTCAACATCTGGACTGCTGCAAAAATCCAATTTATCCTCTCAGTTAATCGAGGTACACTCGAACTCACTTGTCGCATTAACAACATCTGCGCAAAATCCATTTATCAAACATTATTCAGGCTAAATCCCGAGCACAAATGAATGTTCTTAAAGAAAAGTCAATACCAATTAACTTAATGTACTTAATAAATAAATAAAAAAAATTCTTTGCTGATGCCCGATTTCATGTAGAAAGCACGCTAAAGATTAATGTTGTAGATATTACAAGAGGAAATGATTTTTCATCTTATTTTTCTAACTTAAGCTCGTATTTATATTTACCGTTATAGCACATAAAAATAAATATCGATTGAAGACCAATTACCACAAGGTGAATTTTGTCAATAGAGTTTGACATGAATAAAATATTGAATTAGGTAAATTTTATTTTAAGCGATGACGAAAATTATGTTCTGGCTTGCATACCGTAATTAATTTCTCACATAAATTATGAATGTACGAACGGTTTAATCTAAAAAAGGAATGCTAATAAAAGAGAGAAAAAAACGTCATAGACGAGCAAAATGAAATGGATAAAAGAATGAAGAGACGTTTTTCTGTCCCCTAAAGTTGTATTGATTGGGTTGTCTCATTTCTATGTCCTTCTCGTGCAGCCATCCATTAAAAATTCCCTGAGTTGAGAGGTTGAGATGGGAATTTTTGTGCACCACCCAAGAGACACGTAAAGAGATAGGCAAATTCTATTCCACAATTGTCGCGATTCAGAGGACACGAAAATTTAGGGTAAATATATACAAATTAGGAAAAGGAGATCTGTCGTGCGAAACGTAATGATATCACTATGGTAAATTATTAACTTGTAGTTGGTACGAGTGCGCAGAAACATTTCGCTAGGCTGCTGCTAAGAAACAGAAGCAGCTGGGCCTGGCAGGCGGCTGCGAATGTCTAACTCTCTGCCAAGTGTGATGGACAAGTTAAAAAAGATTTTTTTACTTTTTTTTTTTCAAGTGTTGGGTTAAAAATTGACAAAATCAGTAGGAATTTAAAAAATATTTTTAAAAAAATTATTTTTTTATCTACATGTCAATCTTGTTGATTTTTTACTTTTACTGATATAATTGATCACTTTTTTTATTTCTTTCAGAGATGCATTTATTTCTATCGTGTTTAGCTATTTTGTGACGATCCATCAATCCATGCGTGACGTCACTACGCGAGTAATATAAAGCGATCTGCAACTTCAATCACAAAGCACCGCCTGAAGGACTATTCGGCTTCACTGCAACGTCGCCAAGACACAGATGCTGCATCCACGTCTTCAATAGCTGACGGATGCAGGAAAGTGGAACTGGAAAATCGAAGAAAGGTGAATCGTACAATGACAACTCTTCTTCTATTGCGACTCTTTTTTTCTTCAAGAAAACAAGCTTTCGTACAAAACTTCAAAACTGAGTTACTGTATCCAAGTAAAAAATTTTGCTTCTTTTTATTATCTCTACTTTCTTTTAAAAAACTTTTTTCAGTGTGTCGTGAAGACCAAATCATAACAAGTGACTCAATCAGACTTCGCAAAGCCCAAAGAAATGATCAAATAAAAAAAAAAAATAAAAAATAAAAAAAAAAATAAAAAAAAATTGCAGCAAAACCTACTATAAGAATAAGTAAACAAATACGAAAAAATAACGAGCATCAAATTTCAAATAACCATCACAACCGAAGGATATAGAAATGAAAATTTGTGTTAAGCAGCCGTTGAGACGATTCTTCCAACCAAACCCACTATTTGCCCTCAATAGACCTACGGATTTCGAGATATACGCGTCGCAAAATGCTGAGTTGGTCTTTTCTTCTGCACTCTCAAAGCTGCACGAAAACATAAAGAGAAAACAACAGATGTACAGTTACAACTTACAATTTGAGGTTTATTGCTGTAATTACTTGTAAGATGAAGATGCCATTAACAACTTTTCTTTTTGCAGTGGTTTAATCTTGCAATTAGTTTTTGCTTTATTCCTTTTCAGGAATTAAAAAAAAAAAAAAACTCATTTCAATTGGGAATAGGATTATAGTTCAATCTCAGAAGATTAACTGCTTATTTAATCCCTCAAAAAAAGATTTAAATTTTTTTTACCTAAAAATAATAAAAAATTAAAAAAAATTAAAAAAAAATAAAAAAAAGTTTAAAAGCATTGTAACAGTTTCTGTTGCAGCAAGTGCTGGATTGATCAGTCGACCAGATCGATATAAAGAACCGCTGCAGACATTCTTTATAATGTTCCGTTTGTCACTGTATCATCAAAAGTCTCGCCTCTGGAGTTTTTAAATGGTAACCAAACCAACCGAACTGACAAGTGGTGCGACTTTTATATTGCATTTGCCTTGAGTTGAATTGTCAAAAATGTGAAATATCCGATATTCGTCATCGTCAGTACGGAGAACAGCAAATTAATTCGTCATGCAACCGTCGTCACGACACACGAAAAACACATCAAGGTTTTATTTTTTTCGACCGAGAACAATTTGGACGACATGATCTAAATGTGGAACCACTGACAGCCATTATTCCTATTTGAGTCACAGACAGGTGAATCGACTTGTGTTCGCGGCCCTGAACAACTTAGATTTATGCCACGACGAAACGGGGAGCTCTGTGTGGCTGCACGATAAATGGGTGTGTGTGTGCATGCCACCCAATTTCTCATGGAACCATAAAACTGATCTCAGTTAACCCCCTCGCCTCTCTTTCTTTTTGTTTAACATTTGTGATATCACACTCGAAAAACATTTCAGAATAAATTTTTTTATTTTTTAAAATACCGTACAATTTTATAATGAAAAAAAAAAAAAATAATAAAAATATATATAAAAAAAATAATAATAAAAAATGAGGTCATGGAATATTGGATTTAAATTGAATTGTGCCTGCGATTTGTTGTGCAATTGAAGTTTTGTTTTTGTTTTTTTGCAATATTGTTCAGCTGGTAAAAAAAGATACCGCACAAGTAATCGCACAAAAAGTGTTCAGGACACGAATGCCAAAATGGAATCATCCTGCAGGCCTGTACTTGCAGTAATCCCACTTAAGAGACCATAGAACACTCCTTGTAATCATTTCTTCCATTTGTATGGCGTCGGGATTGTCTGTTAACTTTTTAAAAAAAGTTATACCGGTAAATTAATTTTTGTTTAAGTGAAATTTAATTGAAGGTCCTAAAAAGGATCAAATAATTATTACGTAATTTTAAAATTTAAAATTTAAAAGCAGCGAAAATGTCGTGTACAGTACGCCTCCTTGCCAAAAAAACGGAACCGGTACTTTTTTTAAAGTCAGAAAAATGGAAATTTCTTAAAAACTGTAATACTGACAGACAAATGGTTTTAAGAGGATTTATACGAATGGTAGAGCTATCATTTCGTGTAAAATTTTTGAAGATTGATTAAGTAGTTACTGAGAAAGAAAAAAATTAAAAACCACCAAAATTAGGTTTTTGCAATTTTGACAATATCTCGAGAAAAATTTAAACTGATCTAGGATGTTTAATTTCTTGGGCAACTTTTCTAAATTGGATGTATGGGTCTGAGAAACCCTTAAAAAAAGTCATAATGGAGCTATGTAATGATTGTCAACAATCAAAATTTTCAAAAATATCTCTAACACACCCAGGATGTATGGCTTAATTCATCAAAAATTCTGGTCATAATGATTTTTAAGTTTTGGCATTCTTGATGTGATTAAGCTTAAATATTTCAATCTCTGCCAAGTACCGTAGTTGTTTTAAACATAAATTTTGCAAATTCGCTTCGACCCTGAAATGACCAAATAACTAAACCTATTCAGAAATCTTCAAAATAAATTCTCAAAAGTATGTTCAACTATTTTTTTTTATAAAAGAACATAACCTTCTTAACTTTTGAAATAAAGTTCTCTTTATCCAAAAATGTATTTTTTTTTCATTGTGTGTTTAACATGAAATAAAAATTGATCGAACTCAAAGTGCATTACATTTACATTAGTGCATTATATTAATGGAAGGGGGAAAAAAAGAAAAAAACTAAATTAATATTATTTCTTACCTCTAAAAATATTTTGTGAATCAGCTCACACGATCGAGTTCACAGGAATTGATTCTAAATCTTCACGCGCACTTCCTATTTTTTAAAAAAAAAAAAAAAAAAAAAAAAAAAAAGAAAGATAATTAAGTCTGGTAGTAGCATTTTTGACGTACGCTCCGAAGATGCAACTTAAACGGTCGCGAAACGAGATTTATCGAGTGAAACTCGGCGATCGGTATCGACCTCTTTCAGTGACGATGGTCACGCAACCCCAACAGACCGCTTTATCGCTCAAACCATCTCAACCTACCACTTATTTTCTACACAGATAAGAAAAAGATGCTGCATTGAGTATTCCCTTCGCACAACAAGTCTCATCAAACGATACAAGCGAGGCAAGAAATTTCTTATCACAACCTGAGTCGATAGATTTTTTTTCTTACTAACAATAACATTGGCCAAACACATCAAACCCCCCTCCTTGGATCAAATCATTTTAGTGTGTCCACAACTTGGAAAATTTTATTTTTGATACCGGTATACTCAATTTTAAATGAATTAAACGTCCTACCAGTACAATCTAGAGCAGCTGCAGTATAGCATGTGATTAACATTAGTACTGTTTTGTGTTGTGTATAGCTGCGATTGCGTGCAAAATCTTGACGTTTCTTGGGTCACAATTGTCATTTGAGAAAATAGGCAAAAGTGATGTTTGACACACGCACACGCACGCATCGGGAGGGGCAAACTTGTTCTGCTATTAGTGCAACTTGATGTGAGATGAGGATGTAAACAGGACCATATGCGTTGGTCGATATAAGTGCTAGGCAAGATAAGTGTGTCGCTGTTTCCAAGTGAATTGTGTGCACTAGAATAAAGCGAGGAACCAGGGGAATGATCAAGTGGAAGCAATCTGTTTTCAAACGTTTGCTCGAGTCAATCCAGATACGTCAATGATGAAGAATGGTCCATTAGAGAGTCAACATTGGTCTTTTCAACAGCTGGCCACTAGCTGTTATTTTTTTCAGACAATAAATCAATTGAGATACCGGATAAAGCAAATCTTAACAACTTTTCTTGCATTTGTTGGTTAATTCTGGTGAGGAATTTAATAAAATAATAAAATTCAACCGAAAGCAAAATATCAACATGTTTGGTCATCAAAAATAACTCTAAAAGTCGTAAACATGACAACTATAATCATATTTAAAATTCTAACACTATAATTCAATTTTAAATGTGCAATTAGTGTCAACAGTTGCATTTGTTCATCAGTTCGCTGTTTGAGTTGGAAATTTAACTGATGATCCCTGTGGAATAACGTCAACCAAAACCTAATTCTTCTAACAAGGTTTGCTTTCCATACATGTGAATTGAAAAAGGGAAAGCAAGAAAAATATCTAGTCTTAGTAGAGCGATTAGTATGTGTCAGGTGGACAAACGCACGTTTCCCAACATTACATTTTTCAACCTCAAAGCTTTCCACAATTCTCTAGGCATTTTCAAATGCACTTTGTTTTCGTTTTGCCTTTCACTCAATTTTATTTATTTATTTTTATACATTGTTGTTTATTTTTTGATAAAACAACACTGAAATGTGCTGATTGTAACTATAAAATATTTGCAACACTTTTGTATAAATTTTTTTTTTGTGTAGAATTTAAACTGAATGTCAATAAATAATTTATGACAAAAAAAAAAAAAAAAATAGTAAGTTAGAATCAGATTTAGTTGATTTTATGTGGTTACTTGCGGCCCAGAATGTAAAACGTGTTTCCCAGAGCGCACTCAATCATTAAAGAGTGGAAAGTGAAATTTCCAAATGATTGGGCTTCCCTGTATTGAAAATTGATGACCTGCAGTGTAGTCAGCATGGAGACGAAAAGCACATCACACCTTCTCCATCGGTTTTCCTTCAATTCTCGACTGAATAGACACGAGCCACAATAATTCTCGGCTTCGTTTACATTTTCTACTAAAAGTAGATGATTTTCATTCTTTATGCACCCTCTAGGAAAATATAGTTTTTTCTATTTTCCAAACTTTAAGTGATATAAACAATGGGTATCGTTTTTTCCTCTTTTCGTGAAAAGAGCGCATGATCCACTCGAGTATGGAACATCGATTTCCTCTTCCATGAATAAAACGAAAAAAAGAAAAAAAAAAAAAAAAAAAAGTACGGGCATAGAATAGATATAGTTTATCTTAATTAAATCAAAACACGAGATGTTCGCGTTAAGCGAATTATTAGTAGCTAACTCGTTACGTAAGGGTCGTGTATGCTATTCACACTTTATTTTTATCATATAAAAATTGAAAACAAAATTTTTTCCATCAAAGCAATGCAATTTTCTCATTTTTTTCAAAAACATTTCCCCACATTAAACAATATTTCACCTTAAAAAAATGTATAACTTTTTGTCAGTTTTATATCTAATATAGAATTCCAAGTATTAAAATTCCTCCAACATTAGAAGAACCGCAACCACCAAATCCGTGAAAATTCAACCACCTGCCCACCTTTTAAATCCTTTCTGAAATAGGTATCCGTTTGATGAAGTTTTCACGAAACTCCGTCGAGGATTAAACCGTATTTCATCACCGAAGGGTTCGTGAACAGATGGAACATTCGCAAAGGCCGCGACAACAAATTTACCGGTGTACTCGCTTCTGTGCACTCAATTACCGTCAATACAGCGAAGATGCGAAGTTTGATGGCTTGTGCCTGCAGCAAATATTAGCCATTTAAAACTAACATGAATACCTAAATAAATAAATACAAAGCGCATTCAATGTTGTGTTCACCTTCAGTCACCTGAATGTGATGGCGGAGGTGCAATTTAGTAATTCTCGTCGTGGTAACGAGGCCCACGACTCCACGAGCAGTAGGCGTTCGTTCACCTGATTAAGTGAACGGATATTCTCATCTTTATAACCACTCGGGCGAAAGAAAATAGCAAGCATTTGCTCACACTCAACTGATGAAGTCAGTGGCATTACACTCTCTCCTCTCGTTTTAACTTTTTGTTATACTTAAAGCTTAAGCATGTCCCGTGTATATTTTATGGCTCTAACTGGAAAATCGATTAAATTTATATCTTCTTTAAATATAAAAACACAGGAAGCCTATTTGAAACGCATCAAGCACTACTCTAAAAACATAATGATCGATGTAACCTGATGCTTGCGCACTGGTATTTCTAGATGATTAATATTGATGTGATCCAAAAAAAATTATAAAAAAAAAAAAGGTAAAAATTAGTTTTGAAGGGTTTTATATCATTCATTTGCATCTTATTGGATCTGTCTCATCTGTCATGCAATAAAAATGACAAAAATTTGATAAAGAAGCTCCAAACTTGAAAGCATTCTATTATCATTTCAGTCATTTGGATAAATCAAACCGTGTTAGTGTAAGTAACTCGTGGGATCACGTTTTTTACAATTAGCTAATATTGTGACTCGGTTTCGCACTTAAACCGATGACTGCCAAAACCACAAACCTCAGATTATTTGTGCTGTGCAGATCCACACAATATTGTCATAATGTCATTTTTCTTTCCCTTATTAAGCTACCAAGCACTGCAAAACTGAAAACGAGTCATTATAGCACACTTCAAAGTCAAACAGCTAAAACCTAATCAGTCTTGATGACTGATTAACTGGAAAACATTACAAACACCATAGAGAAGAGAAATGTACGAAACTCCCATTGGTTAATAACCTATGCATTGTACTGAAAGTATATATTGTGGTATCTTATTTTAATCCTCTAGTTGAGTTGAGTCGAAAAATCATTGTTTTGTAGTCCAAAAATGTGCGTGCCATTGTTAACAAACGAAAACGCTTTTAAAGTATTTTAAAAAAATTATTTAATTTGGATTTTTGTTTTGTTGCGCATATTTTATGGCTACGAAACAATGATTTTTCGACTCGGCTCGACTAGAGGATTAAAATAAGCTACCACAATATACATATATTTTCGATACAATGCAAAAAAGTTCACTTTTCAGTTTCGTGCACAAATTGTTGGATAGAGTTTATATTTGGATCCGTCCGTATGTATATTGTTGTAGGAATTTTTATTGTTTGTTTTTTTTTGTGTTATATTATTTAAAAAATTACTTTGTGTTGTTGCTGCCTCTCTCTCTCTCTCCCTGCCCAGGGCTAAACGGAAGATGTTCTCCTGCCAAGCAAGCACCGCTTACAACAAATACATTAGTAATTCTTTTTTCCTTCGGGATATTATTGGCACAACATCTTTGTTTTATAGCGCGCAGTTCTTTCTACATTTTATTTCATGATGACAATCTCCAGAGAATATATTTGAAGATATATCGAGCAAAAGGAACAAAGATAACGAGATATTTAGTCACGTTCGTAGTCTAATTGAGAAGACCTGCGAGATATCCAGTGGGGATCTCTGTCAGCCGTTGATTTATTTAACCAATTGGGGCAAACTCGCTAGCCGAGCGCGTGACAGCAGAACAAACGCACTTACAGCGCATCTCTTCCATTTAAATGGTTTTTGTTCACTCTGCCTCGAGTTTTTACCCGCAGAAACAAAAAATAAAGATTTCAGCGCTGGCTACAGATAAAAGAAAACAAGACACGAGTTTTCAACACAACGTTTGTGAGTTTATCATCAAAAAACGTGCATGTGATGCGCAAATCGCTGCTTTTTACCTATCGTGCTGAGACGCTGATTTGTACAAATGTAAACCAACATCTTTCGCTCGCATTTACATTGATGTCTCGCCTCCAGTCCCGCAATGCGAAATAAAGCGACGCATTTATGCCGCCTCTAAACGAGCTAGAAATGCAAAAGCAGTGCCAACAAACTCCTTCATCACTAAAATGTGAATCAATCAACTCGCACCTGAGTTTGCAACTTTTTTTTTACTTTTTTCTTCGCGGCTTTCCGCTCAAATTTCCAATCCACTATTGTATTCTAAGTACTTACGGTGCATTAGAGTTGTTGCCCATAAAGCCAAGACTCAAATTTAAGCATAAAATGATCTAGTGGATGATGTAAAGCGACAAAACAAGAAAAAAGATGAAAATGTCATCTTAATTACCTAATTTCAAAAAAAAAAAAAATCTATGGAATATTGTTACATACTGTATAATGATCTCATTAAAAAAATATAAATTATGTGGTTGGGCTTTTTAAAGTTCTTTGGTAACCCTTGTTTTTCCGACTCTTGTTTATCTGAATATCTGATGATACTAAGAAATGCAAAGTGGGTGGTAACAGTGGGTAAAGTGGAGTGTTGTTTAGTGTTTTTTTTTACAAAGTGCTTTGTTCTATTTTTCTTTTTTGCTTTTTTTGTACATAGTTTATCTGTCGTCCAAAGTTTGGAATTTTTGAAATTTTGCATTTATCAATAAAAAATTTGAATAATATTAATTTTTTTTTTTTTTTTTTTTTTTTTTAAGAGATAATAATTTAGAATGAACAATTTCACTTGAAATTGGCTGTATGCAAAGTGTCGGACTTCTCGGATCGATGAGGTATGTGAGGGCAGTTGCGTGGCATATTTTTCCATCTCATGCGTCTACCGCAATCATGCTTGGCATTATACGTACCCGTCCGAATTCTCAGATTTGATTATGAGGAAATATGAGTCGAGTGAAGGAAAACAGCTTGAAGCCAAAATTCATTTCAGTAGGACCAAGTCCGATTTTATCAAGGAAAAAAGACGAAAAAAAGAAAAATATAAAAAATAAAATAAAAAAGTTTTTTAAAACTCCATAAATTTTAAAACGAGACAACTTTTCGATTTTCATCTCGTTTTAGCCCCGAAAAATATCAAAATACCCACAATGTCAACAACTTATTTTTAGATTGCGGGGGGGGGGGGGAAGTGATAAAATGATTCAATTTCAAAAATGACATTTCCCAACCTCCTCTACAATAAATGGCGAACGCCGCATCCTTGAAGGATCGTGAAAAACATGTGAAGATCCAAGTTTTTGACAGATTCAACCAGACAGAGTAGTAAAAACAAAGACAAAACGGAAATAACATAAAAAGTGCATTCAATAATGGCATAATAACCCAAAATTCAATTAATTAACGACATTAAAATCAAAGTAAAACAACAAACTTAAACCAATTAACATTTGCAAATGTTGACACTCAAAATGGCCACAAGCCACAACAACTGACCAGCTGCAAATTAAAGAACCCACGCGATAATAAACGTCTTACCTCGACATGTATTGCAATAGTGATAAACGTCAGTGTCAATGCATTGTGCAAGACGAAAGTTCCATTCAGCAGGTGGCCGTTTATCCAACTTGAGCCGCGCGGCACGCCAACTTAACGTCAGTGACCGAAGCACGGCTCGTGACTCCGATCGTGTACCTCGCGCGCTGACTGACGGTAGCTGCTCCAACTTCTGCAGGAGAAATAAATAGTGGAAAGTCGATTGCAGACAGCGGGGAAGGTAACACGACTTTCGTGAAAAGAAAGAGTTTGTTGACTTGACGGATCCTAATGAACCGCAACATATTTTGGCAAAATATTTTCTGTTTTTACCGGAAGAAGGAGCGAAATGACTAATTACGCACTAGTTTAGTAAAATTAATTGCAGGAAGAAAGCGGAACATAAAAAAAAAAAAAACACGTTTCCATCACTCATCCGAAAGCGGTCCGAACGATCCATCATGCGTTGCAATTCCCTCTGGTCACACGCAAGAAGAAATCTCGAGGTGACAGACTGGCGCCATCTAAAGCTGCACTTAAGTCGTGTTCAGGACACTATTATTCATCATTTTTATTTGACTTTGCTTGTAATGTCACTCACATTTTTACAATTGAGGAAGTTGGAAGTAAAAGGAAGTAATTACGCGGCATTTTTCTGCCATTTTTCTGCCAAAAAAATGCAAATTTTTCAATCATTTATGTTTATTTGTTCATATATTTTCTTAGGAAAAAGAGTTCCAAGACATGTTGACGACCCGAACCTGTCCTTTAATTACCACCATCAAAATTCTTTTCTCATTCGCTAATTGCACACTCGTCACACCGAGAACGACAACATAAAATGCACTTCGAAGTCCAGAAGTCTATAAAGGGAAGGAAACCACTTTGGCAAAAAAAGGAGCTGAAATGGGGTTCCCGACACCACCCGCGCATCATTTCCATCGGTAATGGCGGCAATCAAACGTAAACCAAAAGTCATCTATTTGGGCGACCCCAGGCGCGCGAAACAATTGAGCAAACGCTCCCAACGCACGTGGGTGTGCGTGTGTGCTAGGGCATAATCAGAAAAGGCGAAGTTGGACCTGAAACCGCCAACAAACAAACCACTTTGATCAAAGTAGTAGAGAAAGTGGAGATAAAGAAGGAACAAAGATAACCTAAGCTATACTGTGTACTTGTAGTAACAGAAACAACCTTTGATGACCCTTTTTTTGTTTTGGGGAGGGGTGGAAGAAGAATTGGGCACTTTTAGTTACAAGGTTTTTAAAGATTGGATTCTGGGATCGATAGAAGTTTGCAACATTTAAAAATCGTTGCAAACCGAATTACAAAGACAGCTATTCGATGATTGCTGAAGAAGAGTGAATAATTTATATAATACAATGGATTTTCAATATAGATGGTAGTTTAAAAGAGTATTAGGAATAGCTGGTAACTCAAGCTTTTAGACAAACAAATTGTGTAAAAAAAACTTTAACGGGACATGTTACTACTCATGAAACAACCCAATTTAACATTGGGTTGTTACCATAACTTTTTTGAACAAAGTTTGAATTTTGAAGTTCATAGACAACATCCGTTAGATGTTAAATTAACATTCTAAAGCAACAATCAAATATGCAACATTCATTAGATGTCGTATTAACATCTAATGCTGAATTAGATGACCGATGATACAACAAATGTTGCATTTAAATGTTGTGTCAATGTTGTATAAATATTGTATAAATATTGTATAAGGGTCGAGATCAGAACGGCGAGATCCATAACCGCGAGATGGATCTCGCGGTTATGAATATCGCGGTTCTGCATAATTCCAAATATGCTTTTAAATTTATATTCATAACCGCGAGATTTTTTTAATTGTTTTTTTAAGTATATACAGTATATTTAAGTAAATACAGTATAACCTGTGCCGACCGGACACCTGTCCAGTCCGGACACAATGGGCTGGACCCGAACCCAGCCAATCTCCGGCCATGCTAAAAAACCAGACAGTCCGGACACCGGACAAACCGAAATATTCTGTGCACTCTAAATTACCTGCTTAGTCCGGACAAACCAATTTTTGCCTGGTCTGCACAGGTATTTTTGCATGGCTGGGTTCGGGCCCAGCCCATTGTGTCCGGACTGGACAGGTTTCCGGTCGGCGCTATGGTATGACGTATGACGTATGTAAATGGCCAATTGCAGCTATTACCTGTGT
>JH431820.1:174432-228517 GCA_000239455.1 Strigamia maritima
CCAAATATGTAGAACCGCGAGATCGAAATTTCTCGCGGTTCTGCATATTCGCGGCTATGCATAAATTTAAAAGTCGCTTTTAAATTTATATTCATAACCGCGAGTATTTTTTAATTGTTTTTTAAGTATATACAGTATATTTAAGTAAATACAGTATAACCTGTGCCGACCGGACACCTGTCCAGTCCGGACAAAATTTTGCGCCCCAACTGTGTCCGGACCGCACAGGTTATACTGTATTGTTTAATTTTAATTAATTTCAATTTTAATTTTATTTATTTTAATTTTAATATTAATTTTAAAAATGAATAAAAATTATCTCGCGATTCTGCACAATCACGCGGTTTTGAAAAAAATTTACTCGCGCTAGTAAAAAAAAAAAAAAAAAAAAAAATTAATTTCTCGCGGTTCTGCAGACTCGCGGTTCTGCACATTTTTGGTCTCGCGGTTCTGAACATTTTTGTAATCTCGCGGTTTTGATGTCTCGCGGTTCTGAGGTGCCCCCTTGTAGAATATTAAATATTGAAAAAATGTTGATAAAAAACGACATTATTATGTTGAATGAACATTTCAAATGTTTTTAAAAAAATATTTTTTTTGTTCCATGGGATGTAATACGAAACAATGCATGTCCCATTGGGCACTCACCTTTACATAGCTTTTAAAGAGTAGTTACTTTTATTTCTGTTTACTTTTGTACAGTAGGAAACCTGGGGCCATCTGAAACATCAAGCAAAGCAATGAAAAGGTTTAGTGCTATTATTAACGCGGGAATAAACCATAGAAAGTAGAAGGGAATTCCAATGAGTGAGTGGTTTCATCAGATAGCAGGAACAACCGTAGACGTCTTACATATCAAAGAATATGTGGCTTTTTTTTCCCCCAATAAAAAGTCTAAAATAGCCATAAAACTTTAACTGCTAATTGAATGAATAATTATTGCTATAATGAAATTCTAGGCTAATAGAAATATTAGTGTTATAAAATAGTGAATAAATCGTCTTAATTCCGTTATAAATCTTAATAAAAGTGTAGTAAACATTAAAATATTGGGTATTAAAATATAAGGTAGAAAACAAGAAGAGAGAACAGGAGACGATAATTATTTTGTTTTGGGAGTCAAGTTTTCTTGTTTTTTTTTTTTTTTTTTTTTTTTTTTTTGCATGATTTTAAATTTGAGAAATGTTTGCCGAAATTTCGTGCGGTGTTTTGATAGTTTATTGAGCTGGCGATTAAAGGCGCACGGATGTTTCAAGTCTTCTTGGAGCAGAGCCAATAGCAAGATTATTTTCGATTATTATGGGTTTCTAGATAGTTTGAAGAAGACGAGAGGTTTAAGACAGGGTATACGGTCTGGAGGTCGATAAACGAGTCAGGTTGTATGACCAGTGCCTTCAAGTCATGAACTTTGAGATCGTGACACTCGATGGAAATGACAGTGACTTAAAAATAGAGATCTGGGAGTGGCATGTACCATTCCCAAAAAGCAATAAAACACTAAAATAAAAAAAAACTAATTTTTTTTTTTTTTTTTTTTTTCTGGTTAAAATAATGGTCATTGGAGTTCGAATCGAAACTAAACAATAATTTAACGATATCCAACTAACGCCTCTGCAAATGAAAACGAACCCAGCACGACATAAACTGCTCGCAAGGCGATTTGTTCGTCGGTAAGGAGAAGTCATTAACGCACACCATGATGCCCTAAGAATTATTGTTCGGCAGGAAAGCACATCCGCTCTATCCCGAGGTGTTTCTCTGAAATTGCGTCAAACACCGGACAAACGATGTACACTATGTACAGCTGACGGAAAACCATTTCGTATCATTAAGCGAGTGCGAATGGCTGCGCCTTGGAAAATGAGATTTAAAGAAGCGCAGCTGCTTTAATCGATTACTCGTATAATCGAGATGCGGAGATCGGTGCAGTTTCAAGGGGTCAAAAGACCAACTCAAAGAGATTGAACAATCTGTGCCGACATGTACACAGGTGTAAAAAGGTCAAGCAACGCCAACTAAATGAAATGAGCATGAAAACAAAGCTTTATAGGCTGTTAAACGTGTGTAAATCAATAAGCATTTGCAAAACGTTGTGAAAATTGAATAAATACATAAATAAATGAGTAAAATTATTTTTTTTATTCAGAAAAAAATTTCCAATTTTCATGAAAATTGATTATTTTACGATCCAAAAGTGTTTCGGCAGCAAATTAGCATAATTTAAAATTCACTTTCATGTTTACGGTGCAACGTATAGGTCTCAAGGTGAAATTCGTGAGACGAAAGTTAGGGTTTGCGAGTCAGATTCATTTCTATTGTATTTCCCGCTCTTTTTATCAGCTTCAAACCACGGTCACCAGTTTAGTACATTCATAAAAACGACATAAAAGCCCAAAGATCCGGTTATTACTACTATAAACACGCACCAGGCTTTCGTTATTAGCTCTCGCTTGCCATGCGACCCCCTCGGGGTCCGAGAACAGCCGCTCGACGACCCTTGATTAGAAAGATGTCTGCCGAAAGCACCCTTTACTCAAACTGTGGAAATCCCGCGATACACGTCGACATTGACTGCGGTTTTCAATGTCGGTCGTCTCTTCTAGGAAAAGAAAATGGCCCATCAAACACAATCTTCTATAGAACGAACAATGTTAATTGCGTATTTTGACTGCCGTTGATAGGATTTTTAATTAGCAATACGTACTGATAACATAACAACTAAGGAATCTTAATTACCATTTGAAAATAAATTGATTATTTGCATAAAAAAAAATTATTTAAATAATTTTCATATATTTATTATTTTTTATCCAATCGATCAACTTGCAACTTGCAAGGTTGTTGGAAATTTTAACTGCTTTAATTAAATTTTCTAATATAATCGGATTAATTTTAATTTATTTTAATAATATTTCTTAATTTTTCATAACCCTCGACATT
Organism: Strigamia maritima; assembly: GCA_000239455.1. NCBI lineage: Eukaryota > Metazoa > Arthropoda > Chilopoda > Geophilomorpha > Linotaeniidae > Strigamia > Strigamia maritima. The sequence continues at coordinate 177,373 of JH431820.1, forward strand.
AAAAATCAATAATTTAGTGAATCATTGGCTGAAGTTTCATTTTTGTGGCCGGTAACACAAATAAATAATATCCCCACTTGCTTAGATCATCAAAGGTCATTAAATAACCATGTTTTCCAATCTATTACGACTGTCATTCCTACACATACGCCCACACACAGACACAGACACAATTCAATCAGCAAATGTTTCCTCTGCCTTAGGAAACACGAGACGGCAGCGCAAATCCTCTTTTCCCATTCATCATAATCAGTTAATCACCTATACACCCAAGTCGAGATGATATATTAATGATAAATGTTAACTAAAATTACATCTGACAGTAATTATTCATTATACGTCTTGTCAAAATGATATTATTCATTTTTAAATGAGAAAATCTCACTTTCCCACAGATCCAAAAAATCGAATATATTTTGACTAATAAAAACAAAAGATCAATGTTGGATTACAAAATGATGAAAAACCTGCAGGAGGGATTTTAATCCTATGATTACGGGTGAAAAACTTTGCTAGCAACGACTTGTTATCATTACCAACACTGCACGCGCTCGCCTGGTGAATATTTGTCACCGGCTCACCGCACGTTAATCACACGAGGATTAAGCACCAAGAACTAGACTGATGTCTTTGAAAAATACGCATCGGTTGCTTCTTTCGCGACCCCACCCCTGAGTCAAACAAAGTGAATTCGCATGCTTATAACGAAGCGCGAATTCACTTTTCGAGTTCTCTCTCATGTTCCTCATATGTGACATCAGTCCGATCAATGGCACGTATATAGAGGTCTTGTGAGAATGTAAATAAGACAATTCTCGTCTTTTCCGTAATTGGATTCGGGTCTTCCAAGACCTTTCTTTTACGAGGCTTACAAAAACTTTTAATCCCGTTGGCTTCACTCACTAACAACTATTCTGCATCCATTAAAGTGTTTACCCTGCATGACATTTCATGTTTGCAGCGTCAGTGTGAATATATGAAAGAAAAAAAATAGAGGAATAAACGTTGGGAATAAAAAATGTAAAAAAAAAAGCTTTCATTTGAGTCAAACAACACCAACTGCAAATATTTGTGTCAAACAACTTTAAGTTTAGAAAAGTTTGTTTAAAAAAAGGGAGTTGAGTATGTGACATTTCAATCTGCGGTCAAAGCTTGTTAGTTTTCTTTTCAAATAAATACAATAGGCACGCAAGGGTTGCCATATGCAGAAATGACACGTGAGAAATGTTTGGTTCATTAGGTAAGTTGAGTGGAGTTTTGGCGAATCTTGTGTTTGATTTTGTAATTTTTTATGATTATTTTTTTTTTTTTTTAAAGTTCTAATGACATTTTGAACATGCTAATTTAGTAATTTGACATTTGGCTAGCATGTTAGACATCATTTTATTATTATTATTATTATTTTGAAGGGAAAAAACCAATAAGAACAAAAAATTTGCATTGCACCATCTGGCTCAGTTGTTGGCATTCATCAGACTAACAAAAGAATATCAAGAAAACTCAATCAAAGAGATGATAGATAGTCATAGCAACTTCAATTGTGGACTGTCAAATCACCAAGAAAAAGCAAAATCACCAAGAAAATAAAATGGACTCGATTAATTTCACCAGTTGACAAACCCCAATCTCAAAATTGACAATTCGGACCCATCTGCACCGTCCAAAATGACCAGCCTGGTCATCATGAAAACGAGCCCGCTGCTCAATTTCACAAACCGTGCAAAAAAGCCACATTGCTCAGCATCCGAGCCACGCATTGCACATTCGTCTGATAAGTCGATTTGACTGTGCCCGACGTGGAAATAAAACCACAGTGTGCAACCAGAACATCTGTCTTACCCATCACCAGCAAGCAGCCACTGATAAGAATTCGCTGGAAGTGCAGCTTCCCCGCCAAAAAAAAAAAAATCGTTTCCGATTTATTTTCAGCAAATGAGTGTTGAGTGGCATCATTGACATGTTTCTATATTCATGAATGATTTTGTAATATTTTAATTTTATTTTTTTTCCTTCCAATAAAAAAAAAATAATTGTTTTTGGTCCAACATTAATATGAGACCGAATTTTATTTGTCTATTTCTGCAGTGATTTGCTAAACAAATTAAAAATGACCAGAGGTGCCCCCCAGAAGTGAAATTTTATTTTGGTGGTCATTGGGGCAACTTGGGTTAATACCGTAGGATACAGCATCCTGTATGCATCATGACTATTAGTATCATTCTTCGCAGGTCATTAGCCAGATAAAAATATGTGCTGTGTAATAACGACTGGACAGCTTGCTCACATTTAGCAACATGAACCCAGTAGCCCCTACGCGCTCAAATACAATTAACACAGCCATAAAAACCAGTAAAAGCTTGGAACATCTTTGTGGATAAAAAAAACCGTTTTATGCTTAAAGTTTCCGGCTGTGTTTTGAAGATCTGAACACATTTCAAAGTCAAATATAACCAAAATCATAAACACACTTTTAGCACTAAAAAAACAACAAGAAAACAGGCCTTTGATCGATCCAGGAAATTCCTCAATACAAACAACAACAACCATCACAAATCCCAATTACGACAAACTTGGAATATCTAAGGTGTCCATAATGCTGACACAGATAAAGCCAACTGTGTAAATATGTCAAAAGCAGTTGTTTCGGCCATTGGCGAGTCGGAAATGTCATTAGAATGACAAATTTAAAGTTTAATGCTAAATAATTTAGCGAATTATTAGGAAATTGCAATAGCTGAGACCTGGAGGACTTTTATCTATTAAACAAACGGGTCCTGTTATGATTCAATCACCAAATGGACGCATTTATTGACGGCACATCAGACGAGAAGAGCAGTTGTTTATTCGAGAAGTGCAACATAGCAAATGGCCCATAATGTTTTCGCAAACAAAAATTCACTGGCGAATGGTTTGTAAACTTCCAAGGACGACCCACACAAATTCCAAATGAGTTCTTTGATCGCAAGTAAACAAACTTTCCCGTCAACAACAACAGCTGACGTCACATTAAAAGCTGTTGCCCTCGTCGCAAAAACAAAAAAAAAAAAAAAAAAAAAAATACAGGGACATTAACTTAGATAAAAATTTATCGTTTCTTTTCATGTCTTCTGCGTAGATGCTGTACAAACGGGATAAAAAAGAATTTTGAAATTGATTTTATGGATGGATTCTATTTTTAGTTTGTTTATTGTCCCATCCGAAGACAGAACTTGCAAAAAATAGTCTACATACTCATTTTGCACTCCTGGACACGGAAGACTTTAGTAAAAGGCGAAAGTCTTATCCTCATTTTAGTCCAGAAGCAAGAGGTGTTTTCAGACAACCTCTGACCAGAAGCCAGAGATTGCTATAATATGACTATGGAATGTAAAGACTGGTCAATAAACCAACTGCTAACTATGTGACTGGTGCTTTAAGTTAATGTTTCCTGGCATTAATTTTAAAAACTAGTTGAAATTATTCTTTCAAGTCGATATTTTATATAATCCAGGTTAGAAATATCATTTGTTTCTGAATTTTAATATTTAAAATATTTATCTATTTCTACTAAATTATTACTAAATTTGGCCATTGGTCACAGTAGGCCACAAAGTACACCTGTGTCATCTATTGTCAATTTTTTGAAGTTCTATGTTCTAAACTAAAGAAACACAAACCCAAAAGAAATCTAGTATTGGTCAACTAGTGGACAGCAGGTGAAGATTTTTTCATTTAATGGTGGTTACCTACTAAAAAATACGACTATATTTTATATTGACTTCTGAATTTAAATAAACTTTTTTCATCCAACAGAACAAAACGCATAAACAAACACCAACAAAAGGCTCGGCATCAATAGCATTGACAGCCATAATGGCGAAGGCCTTCTATAATAAGCAATGTATAGGTTACATTTTTGACTACAGTTTTTAAAATGGACGAAGTAAAATCACTACAGAGTAAGAATTTCATAATTTCATAATTTAGTCATCGTACAATAATTGTAAAATTGTAATTTAGATGAATAATATTTTGATTTTTTGATTTTTTTTTGTGTTAGATTCCTTACTTCGTTCCTCAAAATCCGCTCCAATTTTATCCTTTAACAGTGATAGAATATCAATTAAAACAGTTTGCAGTTCTCAATCTCTTATTGATATTATTAGCATTAAATCTGACAATTTGTTGCACATAAAATCTTTTCCGGATTTTTATGTAGAAGTTGATGAAACGCAAGAGCGGACAAATGGAAAAGAAATTAAAGTTTTAAACGAGCAATTTTTAGTGAGTAAACCACTTTAATTGATAAATTAATATCTTAAAACAATTTTCCTTATTGATTTAGACATCGCTGAATTATAAATTAGACCGCAAAGAAGTGTTATATTTTGATATACGTAGAAAACAATTATCAAGAGTATAATTATTGTTTTATTTTTAATTTTTAATATTTACTCGCGTATAAGTCGACCCCGACTTAAAACGGGTCAAAAAGCGTATAAATCGACCCCCTAAATTTTATTTTTTATTTTATTTTTGGTTCGATTTATACGAGGGTCAATAGCCATTTTAAGTATTAAAAAAATAAAATAAAAAATATCAAAAAAAAAAAATAAATAAAATAAAAGATTTGTTTCAAAAATCCTCAACTGATACGCGAGTATATACGGTATTTCAATTTTGTTACCGCATTCCCTGAGACGCAACGGCATACCGGATAATAGTGAGTCTGACCCGGGATGCCGGATAAAGTGAATATTACGTTTTAAGGCACTGATTCGAATTTTACGAAGTTGTCTACTTGTCAAAAACTGGTCAGACTTTAGCGGTATGCCGTTGTTTCCGAAGAAATACGGTAATATTTTTTTTTACAAACAGGTCGATAAAAGATTAATGGATCATTGCCAAAATATAATTGGCATTAATGCTGGAGAAAATTTATTTAGATTAGGTAAAAAAAAAATAATATATATAATTTTATTAAAAATTATTACTAATTGCACTTATGTAGAGTATTTCAGACATGCTTACGAATTGAAAGAACTGCTTTTACCTCTTAATAACATCTCAGCCATTAATATTAATGCAGGCGACTTTGGAATGCTTGAGGTAAAGAAATACTCAATAACTTAAACCACAACGAAAAAAAAAAAAAAAAAAAAAAAAAAATAAATTTATATTTGCAGTTTCTTGATTTGTCATGTAATGATGTAACTACATCATCGATCTATTCCTTGGGATATCTAAATTCATTAAAAATTCTAAACCTGACTAATAACAACATCGATAAATTTCCAAATGCTTTAAATAAGACAAGTTTTCCAAAATTGGAAACTTTAATTCTGGATTGCAATTATATGTCTCATCCAAACAACATCAAAGTACTATCTCGCCTTACAAAGTACAAAATATTCATCAAAGACCCAAAGTTATTTAAAAAGTTTACGACATCAGATATTTTAAAGCTGAATCATATTCGCCATCGCTTAAAAGTTAAAATGGCCTAAATGATTTGTTATTTATTTTTTTTAAGATATCGGAACATCTTTGGAACACCAATAAACCAATAAAAAATGTGATGTCGTAAACCCTTTAAATAAAATATCTGAAATAATTTTCTAATTTAGTTTGAGATATCTGAGCTTGGAAGAAAATGGAATTTGGTGTTTACCTTTCATAGAAAGCAAAGGAAGTAGTGATAGCGTACGGCTAAAAATGGAAGCTTTAGGTGTAAAGCAATTAATACTGAATGATGGAATTTTAAAAATACAACCAAAGTCTTTTAATAAAAAGACGATATTACAAATGTTGCAGAAATCAGATAGATTTTCAAAGTCAAAAGTGATCAACTTTAAACTTATAGGAATTTATTTGAGAGATGAAAATAATCTTCAATTACCATTCCCAAAACTGCGACAATTAAATTTAAAGAGAAACAAAGTAAGAATAAAAAAAAAAAAACTTATTGGAATTGTACAGTACTTGTACATTCATTCAACATTCATATACAATATTTAGATAGAAGAAGTGAGCTGTTTGAATGCTGTGCTAACGTGGAAAAAACTAAAAGAATTGGTCATACTTGATAACAAACTTGTATCTCTAAGATCCATTCACTTAAAGTCATTTGACAAGTTACTCGTACAATGTTTGGACATTCGGTATAGTCAGTTCAGTTGCCGCATATACGATCCTTTTAGAGATCCGTTTCACAGGAAAAGACTCATTAAAAGACACTTTCCTAATTATGTATTATTCTTATATTTTTTTTAAAAAAACTTGTAATAGTACTTTGAATGAATTTACTGTAGTTCAGAGATCGAACTTTCTGCAAGTGTCACAGAGTTCAGCGAACAAAAGCTCAAGATAAGCTGCACAACGCATTGAAAGTAAACACAACTACTCGTATGTACTATGCTACTACTGAAGCGAAAACTGAGCCTCAGATATCAAAATATTATTCTCACGTTGATAATAGACAACCAAAAGATGTATATATTGCACACTGCTATAATACCAACATTAAATGTTAAACTGAGATAATGTGTCAAATAATTTCCTCAGAGATATAAACTTAAGAATATTGTTATGTACAATCGCATAATGAAACTTTATGTAACTTGTCAATGTCAGAAATTGATCAAAAATAAAGACATAAGCCACAGAAGATAAAGAAAATTGCAAAAAAAGAGAAGGAAAGACAGATAACCAGAAGACCCATAAGCACCACTGCAGCGAAAAAACAAAGTGCTGCAGTGGAGTATCCAGGAAAGGCTACGAGGAGGCTGGGCTTAGAAGTTTTCGAACCAGTTGACACGCTACCTATTAGAGAAAGTACAGTACCATTATTATAACATGATGAATTTTATTAGTGTTGTAGTTTAGTCAAATGATATTTTTTTTCCCCTAGCTGAACAAGAAATTGAAAATAACCTTGAAAAAGAGATTGGTAATATATTCTTGAACGATACTGAATATTGAGCAACATATAACATCCTTGTATTTTGTAAACATTTATACTGCAAATTAATGACTAGAATTTTAGCCACTGATGCTTCAGTGTTTCTTTTGCCGAAGAGCGCTTATTTGGATCAATGGCCAAGATAGGCAGTAAAAAAAACAGCAAATTCCCACGCTTCATCTACATCCCATTTATATTTTTCAGTCAACACTTCAAAAAGTCACGAAATTTGCCTTCTTTAGTGAAAATTTCTCTAGCTCTTTTGCTGCAAAAAGCAGTCTCTTTTGGCATATCTCCCAACAGTATTACTATATTACTATTTGCATCAGATGTTCCTCATCATCCCAGCGACTAGTACCCGAATGGAGAGGAAATAAGTAATGACCAGTCGCTAAATTATATGCTGTGCAAGCAGTACTCCAAATATCAGCACCCGGTCCATAATCTGCTCGTAATAAAACTTCAGGACAGCAGTAGGGACTTGTTTGAATAAGTCCACAAAAGTGAAGATCTACCAAACATGCACTTCCAAGATCAACTATTGTAACTGGCATAGGATAAGATGAAGTTGTGTCATTTAAGTGTTCTTTAAGAACAATATTTACTACTGGTTTAAAGAGTTTCGACCATTGTTGGTATGTTGATTTAGATATAGAACTTTCGGCAATGCAAATATTTTCTGGTTTGATGTCAGTGTGAATGATTTTACACGTTGTGTGTAAGTAATGTAAACTTTCTAGTACCTGTCTGATGATGCTTTTGACGTTAGTTCATTGGATTCTCTTATTTTCTGATATTTTAGTTATTTTTAATAAATCTTGTCCTAAAACCGTAAACACCATGCAAACATGGGTGCCATTAATAGCAGTAATCATAAAATTGTCAAGTAATTCAACTAATTTGTTCTTATGAATGCCATCTGGATCACGAAGTCGTGCATGTGCTCCTCAAGGAATTCAATCTCCATCAGACCCGCGTCAGTCGCTTTAGATGAACTTTTGACGATTTTCAATGCAACAAACCGTTGGTCACGTAAATCCCAACACAGCCAAACAGTTGAAAAATTACCCCAACCGAGATTATGACCAACAATGTATCTACTGCAAAAGGTATCACCAATTTTAACAGGTTAATAACCACCTGTGTGATAAAAGTTGAGTTCTTTTTCTCTCTGGTCATGATTTCCTTTGGTATCCATTTTTCCTTCAAACTGAAATAAAAATAAAAGTTATCATCTAACAGTTTATCCAGATATGGATATAAGACATGCTCAAGCGACGTGTCTGATACGTCTAGCCCACGTCGTGAAAACGATATGATATCGGTAGTTATTCATACCAAAAAAATCATTAACTCAAATTTCACCAGAATTCACCAATACTCACTAAAATTCTACTAGAAATCATCAAATTTCGCCGAAATTCCATCAGAAACCAAAAAAATATGAGCTTTTTTCTACATTTTAAGATCAGTTTTACCGTTATTTGCCAATTAATTATGTACACAGTGTGCGATATAATGCTCGTGAATAATTCATCGTATTATTTTAAATGTCAAATGATATATGCGGTTGCTTAAGTAACTGTTTTGAGCACCTTATAGCTGACTAACATGACTCAATGTCCGGTGTCAGGTGTATTGGTATTCGTATGACAAGTTACTGTACAAGCATATCGAGTGATAATATGATGCAATAAAGCATTCTTTAATCCATTGTTGTTACATTACAACATTGGATTCCATATTGATGCAGTTATTTTTTTTAAATTCGCAAATTACAAATTAATTTTCGAATTAAGACTAGTAAATGAGAATTAATCATCAGCAGTCGAGATGAAATCACCGTCAAGGAATCTGAGCACCGGTAAATTAAATTATTTCAACATTATAAATTTCGGTTATTCGAAAACGCTTTAACGTACCGTAGTGATGTCTGAAGATGAGTCAATCCCAGGTTTGCCCAAGATTTTTAGAACTGAATCAGGAAAAGCACCGACGTATGAAGTACCTGCTAGACAAGCTTACACACTCAACAGTTTACGTCTTGAAAACGATTTTGTGGATAAAAAGCCTTATCGTAAAATAATAACATTTGATATGAAAAATATTTCAATAATTGTGTACTTTCTTACTATAGATTTTGACATTAATGAATATAGACCAGTGATAACCAAACAACAAATAAAAAGATATATCAAAGCAAGAATTCCTATTCTGGTGTGGCTGAAAGAATATTCGTGGAAAAGAGATTTTTTGGCTGATATAATAGGTGGTGTCACACTTGGAGTTTTGCGAGTTCCTCAAGGTATGTACCTCATTGAGTTTTTTTTCTATTTTATTTAATTTTTTTTTGTAATTCAGCAATGGCATATGCTTACTTAGCTCAGGTTAAACCCGAATATGGCCTATACACGTGTTTTTTCTCTTGTCTTATCTACACCATTTTGGGTTCATCACGTCACGTGTCCGTAGGTAATGTTTATCAATAGGATAAATGCATAAATGCATGTTTTTATTTTTTTGCGTATTTTGCCAAATTCGGCCAAAAATGCATAAAAGCCAAATTTGACCAAAAATCCATAAATGCATATTTTCAATGCATAAATGCATATTTTCAATGCATAAATGCATATTTTCAATGCATAAATGCATATTTTCAATGCATAAATGCATATTTTCAATGCATAAATGCATATTTTCAATGCATAAATGCATATTTTCAATGCATAAATGCATATTTTCAATGCATAAATGCATATTTTCAATGCATAAATGCATATTTTCAATGCATAGATGCATATTTTCAATGCACAGATGCATATTTTCAATGCACAGATGCATATTTTCAATGCACAGATGCATATTTTCAATGCACAAATGCATATTTTCACGTACCTTGTACTCATTTTATCAAATTTTGTGATGGAATTTCATCAGATTTGACACTTTTGTAACGGCAAATTTGGATAACTTTTGAGAATTCTGCAAATTTCTTCAAATTAACAATTAGGTGATTAAAATTCACCAATTTCAAAAACTTTTCGATTATACAAAACCAACTTAATAGATTTAATTGCATAAGTTAAAATTTTTGGTGCATATTTTATGCGCATAAAACAAATTTTATTTTGCATAAATATCCGGGGTTCATTTATCATTTAACATAATATTAATTAATCCATTAAATTTCTTCCATTTTAACAGGAACTTTCTCAGTTTTGTGTTTAATGATGGGCACAGTTGTCACGAAATATGCGAAAAAACAAGGATTACAAGAAACTGATCCGAACTATGACCTGAAAAAAATTCAAATGTTGACTGCTATGTGTTTTATCGTAGGTATAATGCATGTAAGCTACATTTGAGTATATCTAGAACAGATTTGTTATATATAATATAATAAATGATGCAGCTGGTTTTAGGCTTATTGAAGTTAGGTTCTCTAAGTATCCTCATGTCTGAGACTTTAGTAAGTGGATTCACAACAGGGGCTGCTTTCCATGTATTTACTAGTCAAGTGCCACTTCTTTTAGATATTAAAATAACGGAAGGAGGTGATTTTTATATTTTTCAGGTTTGAAAACTTAATTATTTCTTTGCTTGGTGTAAATAGTAATTTTGTAATAATTATTTTTTCTAGGTTTATTATAGCGTGTTTGTAAAGATAACAGAAACAAACTATATAAGTGCTCTGATCTCTTTCATTGCTTTGTTTTTGCTGATTTTTACAATGAATTATGATATTGGCAACTTCAAAAAGAAAACTGGTCTGCCACTTCCGATGGAATTAACTATTGTAAGAATGACATACAGTTGCAAATTGGAGGTATTTAGTAGTGTTTCTCATTTATCTAGGTAATTGTAATTACAATAGTCTCACATTTTGTTAAACTAAATGAAGAACACAAAGTGAAAATTGTTGGAAGTATTCCTAAAGGGTAACACTTGTGAAAGGTAAATGAAATGTTGACCATTGATCATTCACTTCTTTTTATTGACTTCAATTCAGGTTACCCATACCCAATTTACCTGACTTCAGTATTATGCCAGGACTTATTCTTGACAGTATTCCTATAGCTATTGTTTCATATGTCATATCATTTTCAATGGCTCTAATTTTTGCCAAAAAATATAAATACAGAGTACATGCAAATCAGGTAATTATCAAATACCGTATAAACTCGCGTATGTAAGTCGAGGATTTTTTGGACCAAATCTTTTATTTTATTTTATTTTTTTTTTAGTTATTTTTTATTTTATTTTTTTAATACTTACAATGGCTATTGACCCTCGTATAAATCGAACCAAATAAAAATAAAATAAAAAAAATAAAATTTAGGGGGTCGATTTATACGCTTTTTGACCCGTTTTAAGTCAGGGTCGACTTATACGCGAGTATATACGGTAGTCACTATTTAGAAAAAAATTTCCAATGTTTTTTTTCTGGGAAAAGTAGGAACTGTTTGCACTTGGGACTGCCAATATTTTTTGCTCATTCTTTTCTTGTTTTCCTGTGAGTGTAGCCTTAGCAAGAACATTAGTGAAAGAAAAAGCAGGCTGCAGAACACAGGTAATGCCAATTGTATACCAAATAAGTTGGTTCCCGTGACCGATTTTGGCCAATGACAAAATTAGATGGCAATTACTAATTACATGATCGATTTCGGCCAATCCCGGTTTTTCTACGTTGTTTTATAATGAGGGATATCTGTTACGATTTTTTCTTTTATAAAATGAATTTACAGCTTGCTAGTTTTATATCCTGTTTCATAATATTAGCTGTTCTAAGTTACATTGGATTTTTACTCCATGATTTACCCCAGGTAAATATATGAGTTTAAATCATAAAAAAAAAATTAATATATTGAAAAAATTATGTAATTTTTAGTGCATTTTAGGAGCAATTGTAATGGCTGCTGTTCAGGGAATGTTTTTCCAATTTAAGGATTTGATAATGGCATGGAAACTGTCAATAATGGATGCTGTATGTAAAAAATAGCAGAAGTTTACTAATATATATATATATATTTGTATACTCTGCAGTTAGTTTGGCTGGTGTCTTTTTCATCAGTATTTATTATTGGTACGGCTAATGGTTTGAGCATTGGTTTAGCATTTTCATTGCTGACTATTATTTTACGGACTATAAACATCCGTGCATTCAAAATACAGTTTACAGAGTGTGTTAAATCAGAATAATTTATTTAATTATTTAATTATTACTTATTCTGTTATATTTAGACCACAAGCTTGCTTGATTGGTGCTATACCTGGTACAGATTTATATGTTGATATTTCAAAATATCAAAAAGTATGAAATTTCTTTCTGAAATGACTAAAATTTATATTATTATTATTATTATTATTATTATTTTTATTTTTATTATTTTATGTAGGTAAAGGAAATTCCAGGTATAAGAATATTTAGATTCAATGGCCCCATTCATTTTGCAAATAGAACATATTTCAAGAGCCGTTTACATGACCTCATTGATGTGACCACTAAGTGAGATACCAGAAATATTAATGAATTGTATTAATAATGTTTCTTTTTGTTTTTCAATAAAGACTTGCAGAAGAATCAAGAAGTAGACGTGTAAGTTTATAAAATAATAGTTAACTCACAAATTCGTACTGCGGCATGCCGAGTCTGGCCAGATTTCTGCAAGTTGACAACTGCTCTTTTTCAAATTAGTGCTGTAAAACGTAATACTCACGCCGGATAATCCGAATTATCCAGCATCCTTGTCAGACTCAGTTTTATCCGGCATGCCGCACAGAGAGAGGGATTACAGTAATAAATCGGTTTTTGATTTCAGCTTACTGTGCACTCCATTGACAGAAAACGAAGTAGCAGACCTGGCATATATTTTTCAGGCATAGTTCGATTTATCATTCTTGATTGGTCTGGGTGTCCATATATTGATTTAAGTGGTTTGTCTACTCTTCACGAGGTCAGTAAAAGCGTAACAACGCTAGAAATGCCAAATTTAGTGTAAAAACAATATTATAAGTGGTTTTTTCGTGTGAATTATATTACCGTATAACCCTCTCCCACAACTTTGATGTCAAAATCGGGGTGAAAATCTTTTGACCCGTAAACACCATTTATCACTCGTACATATGTAGATATATACGAGTAATTTCGTATAAAAATGAATTTTCTTTTTTACAAATGGACGAAAATTTCGTCCAAAATTTTCGAACTTAATACGCGAGTATAAACGGTACCGGTTTATTATTATTTCTTTTTTTTTTTAGACTATTGCAGATTACCAGGAAGAAAACGTTTCGGTTCACCTTGCAGCATGCCAAGGTATAAACGTTTTTATTTTTAACTTTTGATTACTACTGTGTAATAATTTTTATACAGATCCAGTTTTAGATATGTTAAAGCACACTAAATTTGAATCCAAAGCACCTAACTCTTGCATATTCCCAACAATTCACGATGCAGTTTTATATTGTTTAATGGCAAGAAATGCATCAATGCATTACTAGCAATGAATTTATAACCTTAGAAATAAAACTGAATTGATTATTTAGTTGCCTGTGATTTTTTTTGTTTCCCATTTCATCAAAAATTTAAATGCAGTCCACCGTCGACGTAAATAACCTGAAGTAAAAATATTTAAATTAAATTTTAGAAATGTTTAAAATAGATAAACAATACTTACAGCTCCGGTAATGTAATTCGACTTAGATAACATTTGAGCAGCCATAGCAACATCTTGAGGGACACCAATCCGTTTAAGTAAACTCATTTCCACCATTTTCGCTTCGTTTTCTCCTTTGGTCATGTCTGTAGTTATAAAACCTGAAATAAATTAACTTATAAAAACTATTTTAAGTTAATTTTATTTTTATTTTTATTTTATTTACCGGGTGCTATTAAATTGACTCTAATGCCTCTGGAACCCACTTCTTTAGCTAATGATTTGGTGAATCCTATTAAACCAGACTTAGAAGCACTGTATCCACTTTGACCAACGTTTCCTTTAACACCAACTACACTTCCTTAAAAAAATTAAAAAATTAAATAAATAAATTCATACATTTTGCAACTTTTAAGATACCAATATTGATTATACATCCGTTTTTTCTCGGCAACATAAACTTCAAGCTGTGTTTACACGTTACTATTGGTCCAATTAAATTAGTATCGAGCATCGATTTAATACTAGACGTGTTTGATTTAATTAATAAGGAGTTTTCATTGATTCCAGCTGCATTAACGAGGACGTTGATCGGGCCAAGTTGAGCTTCGATTGTTTTGAATGAGTCTTGAACGGCCGATTCGTTGACGATGTCGCAAGGAAGACCTAGAACTAGTCAAAATAATTTGCAATTATAATTTTTATTTTCACAGTAAAATACCTACTTGACGTTTTTGAATATTTCTCGGCAAAATAGGACTGCGCCTCGTCTAATTTATTTGCTGTTCGGGACAGAATAGCCACTTTATGTCCAGTTGATAGAAAGTTTTCGGCAATTGCGCGGCCGATTCCTCCCGTTCCACCAAACACAACCGTAACCATATTGGGATATGTGAAAGGATAATTAAAACAAAAATTTTAAAAAAATTACCCTGTTTGCTACATCGTGAACATGTTTCTAGTCCACTTGTAAGGTCCTGATAATGACACCTAGTGTCATGTTTCGTTCTGCATCTAGTCATAAGCTAGCCATAATAATTCGATTTACACACTGACTAATAGTTCCATCTGGTGGATATTTATTTAGTTACGGTCCCGCGTAACTTGAATAGGTCTTCATTAGATTGCTTTTCTTATGATAATATGATTGTGTTGAGTCATTATGTAAAAAAAACTTCTATTCAACATTATTTTTTTGAAATTTTTTTATTTTTTTTCCTTTTTAGAATTCTGAAAATTATTTTTTTTTATTTCTTCGTGCATTACAACTCGGAAATTCGTCTTTGTCTAACGGGTTGTCTGACGTATGTCCTCAAGTCCTTGATATACTGTGAACTTCTGTCCCCGCTACCTTGTCTGATAACACCACTTTTATCCTGCCTCTCGAGACTTAAGAGGTATTTGACTGCCTTGACTCGTTGTTCTCGAGCATCTACGTCACCAAATTCAGATGGCAAGATGTTTTTGATCGGTAAATATTTTTTACAACTTAATTGGCAACTTCCGCAACTGATAACCGTCTGGCCTAATCCATTGGATATAGGTTTCAAAGAAGCATCATCGTCCGAACGTTTTCCTGTTTTTCCTTTGGCTTGATTGTAATAACTTTAAAAAAAAAAAAAAAATAATAATAAAATGCAAATTTAAAAAAAATTATTATTTACCTACAGCATTTGTTCGTCGGTTGGAGTTTGCCACCAATTACACAATCGACTGAAAAAAGACATATCCGAGTCGATAAATAAACAATAAACAAAAACATCAATTTTAGTTACACAGTTTGCCACGGAACGACGCTCAACACCAATACACGGTAGGAACGTTCTATTCGAAGACGTTTATAGTCAAGATGCCCGTAACCAGAAGATTTTTTGTCGGTGGTAACTGGAAAATGAACGGCACAAATGAATCTATCCGTGAGATTGGAAAATTTTTGACGACTGGACCTCTAAATGCTAACACTGGTAAAATTGATGTAAAAATGAGATATAAATTAAAGTGTAATGTGATGATTAATGATGTAGACATTGTATGTGGTGCTCCAGCTGTTTACTTGGACTTTGCCAGAAGGATAATGCCACCAAGTGTAAAGATATCGGCTCAAAATTGTTATAAAGAAGTAAAGGGAGCATTTACGGGTGAAATTAGGTATAAAAACTAATAAAATAATTATTTTTAAATGAATAAAAATTATAAATGATTGTTTTATACATTTTTTTTAGTCCTGCTATGCTTCGAGATATTGGTATTGAATGGGTAATTTTAGGTCATTCAGAAAGGAGGCAGATATTTGGAGAAACAGATAAGGTTGGATTAAAAATAAGATTGATTGGTTTAATTTTTTTTTTTTTTTTTGTAGTTAGTTGCTGAAAAGGTTGGACATGCTTTAAGTGAAGGATTAAATGTTATTGTCTGCATCGGGGAAACTCTGGATGAGAGAAAAGCGTCAAAAACTGAAGAAGTTGTGTCTAGACAATTAACTGCGATTAAAAGTATATTTTTGCTTTATTTATTTATTTATTTATTTTATGTATAAAATTTCTAGAGAACGTTTTGAATTGGGATAAGGTAGTAGTCGCTTATGAACCTATTTGGGCTATTGGTACTGGGATGACAGCGACACCGCAGCAAGCGCAGGAAGTTCACGCTTATCTGCGTAAATGGTTTTTGGATAATGTGTCGCCTGAAGTGTCGGCTGCTGTTCGAATTATCTATGGAGGTGAAGAAAAGTTAATATTTTTGTTAAACATTTATTTATTTATTTTTTTTTATTGTATAGGTTCGGTTTCGGCCAAGAATTGTCGTGATTTAGCCAAAGAAGGCGATATTGATGGGTTTTTAGTTGGCGGTGCATCTCTATTAGCCGAATTTGTGCTAATAGTGAATGCACGAACATAAGGAAATATATAATTTTATTTAAAAAAATGTTCAAAAATTATTGTTTTTGCTGCTGTTATAGTTTTTTTAAAAATATTTATATGTTTATTTTTTTGTGCGTAATAAAGAGTCGTGGAAACAAAGTGTGAGGTCGTTTCTGAATACCCTTAGTGCCTGCATCAACAGCTTCTATCCATCAAGTGAATAGTTATCCGGCAATTAGTTAAAACCATGATGCCAAAGCAGCATTATGTACTATGCAGAGAAGCACCGAAATTATAATTTTTGCGCACCTCGATTACCCAATCCGAAAGGTCCAACACTCGTCCGAATCTCTGACAAAGGGGCCCCGAATCCACATCCTAATCTTTACAAATCCCACTAATCTTCCGAATCTCAACCGAATCTTCGAATCCTGTATCACAAAATATTACACAAACAACAATACTGTAGAATTTTAATAAAGCTTAAAAAATTAAAATTTTAGAAAAAAGGTTTTATTTTTGAGATTGTTTGTGACTCGGTTTGTAATGCAATCTTTTCTTGAATCTTCCGAATCTCATTCGAATCCCATTTGAATCTTCCGAATCTCATTGGAATCCCATTTGAATCTTCCGAATCTATACAAATCTTCCGAATCCAAAGCCGAATACCTAAAATAACTGAAAGATTCGCGAATCTCTGACATGCAGATTTTGATTGTCGGACCCCTCGACCCAATCTCACAGAACGTTTAGTATATAAATTAAAAATTATTAGCAGTAGCCGGAATACAGTAACAATAGTAAATATCAGCGGAAATTCCAAAACAAAAATTCTAAAAAAGTGGAGAAAGTTTTTCTCGAAAAAGAATAAATTTCGCCACTGTCCTAAGGTCAATGCACGTGGAATTGTGGGAGGGATTAATTATCACAATTGGGATGTCAGTGAATCGGGTCTATTTGCTGACTTTTTATTGCCCATGTTGGCCATTGATCCAAATAATCGATCTTCAGCTATCGAGCATAAGTAATAATACAGAGTTTGCGGCAGGTACTTTTCCCTTATAATTATAACTTTTTTTGGGTTATAAACAGTGTTACACAACAGAAAAAAAAATCCAATTTTTAATGCACAGTTTAGAAAAGCAAGTACCAAAAACTGGATATTTTTTCTTTTGTGTAACACTATTTATAACCATAAAAATAGTTATAAGTATAAGGAAAAAGTACCTGCCGCAAACTCTGTAATATGCACATTGAAAACATTAAATTTTTAAATCCATTATAAAAATTGTAACCACTTATGTAAGAGTGCATCTTTAGCCGAAGATCGATTATTTGGATCAATGGCCAACATGGGCAATAAAAAGTCAGCAAATGGACCCGCTTCCCTGACATTCCAATTATGATAATCAACCAATTCCTTACAAATTCCACGTGCATTGACCTTAGGACAATGGCGAATTTTACCCTTTTTCGTGAAAAACTTTCCCCAATTTTTTAGAATTTTTCGTTTTGGAATTCCCCCTAACAATTCCAAAATAAGCACCAGATGATTCTCAGCCTCCTCGCGATTATCAGGATGAGACGGAAATAAATGCCATCCAGTCGCTAATTCAAACGCCAAGCAAGCTGTACTCCAAATATCAGCACTTGTTCCATAATCCTCTTCCAATAAAACTTCTGGACAACGAAAAGAACTCGACTGAATAAGATCACAGAATTTTTCATCTACCCAACATGAATTTCCAAGATCGGCGATTGTAACTGATACGTGGTGGGTTTTGTCACTCAAATGACCAATATCAATATCCGACACACAAATATTGTCCGGTTTAATGTCCGTATGAATGATATTGCAAGTTGTGTGCAAGTAATCTAAAGCTTCGAGAACCTGTCGTGTGATACTTTTAACATAAACCAATGGGAAGCCACTACAAGCAGTATTAACGAGTAAATCAAATAAATTTTGCCCTAAAACTTCGAATACCATGCATATATGGATCCCATTCTTACCAACAATCACGAAATTGTCGAGTAATTGAACGATTTTAGTCTTGTGAAGACCATAGATATCACATTGACGAACATATTTGAGGAGTTTGATCTCTCTTTGAGCCACTTGTGAATCGGAAAAAAACTTTTAACTATTTTTACCGCAACAAATTGAAGTTCTTTCATATCCCAACACAGCCAAACAGTTGAAAAAGCTCCCCAACCGAGTTTGCGATCCACGGTGTATCTTTTTCGAAAAGTTTCGCCAATTTTTACTGGATGGTAGCCATCTTTGCAATATAAATTTGAATCTTCTTGAGAATTGCTTTCGTTAGAGCTGAGAATCTTTTTGGTTGGAGTTTTATAGGTTGTGGAGTTAGTCAATAATATTTTATCCATTTTGCAACGTGAGAATGAATCAACAGCAAGTTCCATTTCATTGTTACGCAAACAACTAATTCTTTTATCCATTTTATCTGGTTATTACAACTGTATTAAATGTTTTATTACAAGTTCCAGTTATATACTTACTTGGTTGTGGATTAAACGAATTAAGTCACGTGCATTAAACGTGATACATCTGGCAAACGGGAGAATTATAATAAGCTCGAATATGAATAAGCGCGAATAAGCCTTTTCACCTATCGCCAGAGGGCGCGACTAAGCGCGTTCTGCGCATGCGCAGTTATGTCGGTAGTTGGCATCACATTTTTCTATTTATTGTCCGATTTGAATGCGGATTTTTGCAATACTCATCGGAATTAGGTAGTTTTCATCAAACTACTTGAATTTACATAAAAAAAATATTTTTAGTAAGTAATTTTTAATTTTGATGCATGATAAATATGGTAAATATGAATAAGCGCGAACGCGAATTTTGCGCTTGCTCATCCACGCTCATGCATATTGCCATATGAATAACCGTGAAAATAAATCTTTCGGAGTTAGCGGTATGAATAACCACGAGAAATTTCGATTCGCGGTTGCTCATATGATAAATATGAATAAACGCGAATTTTATTCCCGTTCGCACTTATTCATATTATTAATAAATATAAATAAGTGCAATGGCTTCGAAAACCCATGAGAAACAAAAAAATAGGATGAGAAACTAATTTCCTATGAGAAAAATCTTTAAATATTAGACAGTTAGAAATTACTGCTTAGTCCGGCAAAACAGTTTTTCATCTCAGACCAAGAAAAGATTCAGATGCACGTGTTTTGTACATTTATATTTAGATATGGTTAATTTTGACTGTAAAATGACTAAACTAAAAAAAATTAAACAGTCAGTTTATTCTCACTAAAAATTATTCTTACTAAATTTTCCAAATCACGTTAAGTTTTTCAAAATATCTGATTACCACGTTATCATGTTGCGCAAATATAAAAAAATGTATAATTTTTTCAAGATTGTTTTAATTAAAATTAAAAATATTAGAAAATTAAAATTTTTGTATTTTGTTGTTGTAGTTTTTATTTTATTTTTATATTTCTTATATTCTTATATTTCTGTGTCTAATAAAGAGTTATGGAAACAAAGTGGGAGGTCGTTTCTGTTTTCATCAGCAGTTTCTTTTCATATGTACCGCGATGATGCCAAAGTTCCTTGTGTAAGGTACTTTGGTTCATTATTTACAGCATTATTTACGAACCATGCAGTGAAGCACCGAAATTATAATTTTTCTCATACGCGCACCTCGATTACCCAATTATACCAACTTTGTTTATATGGAAATTTATTCATGTTTTTTTAATGTATGTTTTTTTCTATACCTCACAATATATCATATAAAATAATTAATTCAGTAAAATACACATTCAGAACGTTAAATTTATTTATTAAAATTGTAACCACTTATGTAAGAGTGCATCTTTAGCTGAAGATCGATTATTTGGATCAATGGCCAACATGGGCAATAAAAAGTCAGCAAATGGACCCGCTTCCCTGACATCCCAATTATGATAATCAATCAGCCCCTTACAAATTCCACGTGCCTTCACCTTAGGACAGTGGCGAAGTTTACCATTTTTCGTGAAAAACTTTCCCCAATTTTTTAGAATTTTCCGTTTCGGAATTCCCACTAACAATTCCAAAATAAGCACCAGATGATTCTCAGCCTCCTCGCGATTATCAGGATGAGACGGAAATAAATGACATCCAGTCGCTAATTCAAACGCCAAGCAAGCTGTACTCCAAATATCAGCACTTGTTCCATAATCCTCTTCCAATAAAACTTCTGGACAACGAAAAGAACTCGACTGAATAAGATCACAGAATTTTTCATCTACCCAACATGAATTTCCAAGATCGGCGATTGTAACTGATACGGGGTGGGTTTTGTCACTCAAATGACAAATATCAATATCCGACACACAAATATTGTCCGGTTTAATGTCCGTATGAATGATATTGCAAGTTATGTGCAAGTAATCTAAAGCTTCGAGAACCTGTCGTGTGATACTTTTAACATAAACCAATGGGAAGCCACTACAAGCAGTATTAACGAGTAAATCAAATAAATTTTGTCCTAAAACTTCGAATACCATGCATATATGGATGCCATTTTTACCAACAATCATGAAATTGTCGAGTAATTGAACGATTTTAGTCTTGTGAAGACCATACGTATCACATTGACGAACACATTTGAGGAGTTTGATTTCTCTTCGAGCTACTTGTGTATCGGAAGGAGAACGTTTCATTATTTTTACCGCAACAAATCGAAGATCTTTTTCATCCCAACATAGCCAAACAGTTGAAAAACCACCCTGACCGAGTTTGCGATCCACGGTGTATCTTTTTCGAAAGGTTTCGCCAATTCTTACTGGATGGTAGCCATCTTTGCAATATAGATTTGAATCTTCTTGAAAATCGTTTTTGTTAAAGCTAAGATTCTTTTTGATTGGAGTTATGTAAGTTGTGGAATTAGTCAATAATATTTTATCTATTTTGCAATCTTCTTGTATCACGTTTTTAACACCTTTTTTTGTAGGAGTTCTGTAAGATTCGCTAGTACGCAAACAACTAATTCTTTTACCCATTTTACCTGGTTATTACAAGTTACAACTGTATTAAATGTGTTATTACGACTTCCAATGCAATCTTTATATACTTGATTTGAGTCACGTGCTTTAAACGTGTAGTAAGACGCGTAGTAAGACGTTTGCTGCAACGTTTGCTAGTCGTATCGACTGACAAATGTTGCAGAACGTCTTGATGATAGGGGAATTTGTAAATATTTTGTTATTTTTAGCACAGGCAATTAAAATGAATAAAATAGTACAACTTACAAAATTTTGTATTTAGCATTTCAGAATTTTTTTGCGAATAATAATAATAATAATAATAATTTGCGAATAACATTTCCTGATTTCCAAATTTCTTGATGTCAATTTTGGATACACTTTTCACCGGTCTTCAGTGGTGAACACTCGAAAGGCCTACGGTAGATTAAATAATGAAGATTAAGAAAACGTGTACCTATCCAAAATTGTCTTCATACACAAATTTAAATCTTAAATGGAATAGCATTAACATAGATGTTTTAAATGTCATTTTAGAGAAAAATTAAAGAAATAGAAAGAATGACTTTCTTAAAGGTGAGTCAATTTGGAGAAGAAACACCCTGTGGCCTGTCTAAGTGCAAAATTCAACAAGAAAAAAAAGTTGTGGTCAAGAATTGAGGTTTTGTAAATTACAACAAAATTTATTTTTGTATTTCATGTTTCATGCCTTCTTTATCAACCCAAACACCAAACAGGACATGAGATTCCAGTCAATTCGGAAACAGTTATAGATAAATACCACAATCTATCGATTTCCAAAACAAACAATTATAATTACGGAAAAAAAACAATTAAGACGCAGAGGAAATCAACTGGTCTTTGTTAACACGACAAGTCATTCTCTGAAAATGTTTTCAGCGATATTACTGTGTTTAATTTTCGGTATTCATGGAGCACATGAAGTCAATCCGGACACATCAATCGGCATTACGGATTTGGGAATCACTTACACCGAAGCTTTGTGGATCCTTAAAGATTGGAGAAGTTTTATTTGCAAAGTCCATCATGTCTATAGTCCAACGTTCACATCACCTGCGAAATACACTTCTTTCTTTCGGTTCCAATTGCGATGGGTAATGAGCGATGATAGCTATAATCCTGGACGCGATACATTGAGATTCCGTTTTTACCATTCAGAAAGCAGTGATATATCCGAAGTAATTTTAAGACTGAAAATTGTTTTCTTCAATAATAATAACCACAGTATAACTCAAAAAACAACAAACTTTGAAAATGGTGCAATGATAAGAATGAACCGAGGAAATTATATAGAATGGAATTGGGATAAATTCACAAGTAGCCCGACTAACGATGTGTTTACTATATTTGGAATACCGTTATCAACCGAACCAGATATGCCAATATTAGTAAAGATTTACTACAATAGTGGCAAAACTGAAACTTTGGAAAACTTTATCCAACATTCTAAACAAACATTCAAAGACTTTGGATCCGCATTGCTTTTGGATGAAGACACGGCAGACGTTTTCTTTTCTCTTCCTGATGGAAATCGGTCGTTGCATTCAGCTCTCGTTAAATTACGTTCACCCGAAACTTATGATTACTTGTTTTCAAGTGTGACAATTGATAAGCAGGTCGTCACCAATGATGTGCCATTTTTAGTTTTTGATCAGGTTATGCAGTTTATTTACACCGATCGTGTACCTAGTTTGGAGACTGAGAATGAATGGAAGGAACTTCTGTTAGGTGCTAGTCGTTTAAAGGCGAAAAAATTGACAGAGATTTGTATTGGCAAAATTAACAAGAAAATAACACTGGAGAATGCTTTGAAATGGATTAGATTTGCAAAATGTAATAACTATTCAAGTATGGAGAATTATGTTAAAAACTTGTGGAAGTCTAATGCTTTTACAATGACTTCGAAGCAGTGGGACGGAGCATTGAATTTGTATAATAAGTTAAATTGCACAGTAGTCTAACTTGATCCGCTAATGAAAATGTTCTTTTTACATGGAAAAATTGAAATAAGATATTACATTATGTAACAAGAATGACTAAACAATAAAACGTGTCATTTAACAGTTTCTGATTATACTCCAAACAGGTTGGGTTTGTTGCTACGCAACAATTTATTTACATCGGTTTTTATTAACTGCGTGACGATATATGCGATTTTTGTATGACATCACATTAATGCAGATTACTCCAACCAACATGGCGGAAACCTCTGTATAGAATGAATAGTAGCTTTTGAATAGAGTTTTGAATATTTTTGCTGATTAAATTGGTTTCGATCATTACTGTAATCGGCACAGTTATTCGGTGTCATTTACGAGCTGTGACAGTCTGATTTATCACGAATCTCAAACGAGGCACGGCCACAGGCAACCGAGATACCAAAAAAAGATGATGTTTCCAACAGTGATATTATTATGTCTAACATTCTATATTAATGACGCACAAGAAATAATAGATCCAGACACACCAATCGGCATTACAGACCCGGGAGTAACATTCACCGAAGTTCTGTGGATCCTTAAAGATTGGAGATGTTTTACTTTTGAACGCGCAGATATCTACAGTCCAACGTTCACATCAGTTACGAAGCAAACTTCAAAATTTCGATTCAAATTACGATGGTTGATTGGCAATCGTCCTCGAACAGATACATTGAGGATCCGTTTTTATCACGCAGAAAACAGCGATCTATCCGAAGTGACTTTAAGAGTGAAAATTGATTTCTTGAACATGTATCATAACCAAACAATAACTCTCGAAACGACAGATTTTCATCTTGGTGTTATGATAACAATTAAAGATGGTTATTACATTGAATGGAATTGGAAGAAATTCACTTTTAACGAGACACTCAATTTGTTTACTTTGTTTGGAACATCATTCGAGCCAGATATGCGAATATTAGTGAAGATTTACTACATTGGTGACATTACTGAGACTTGGGAAAATTCTATCGTGGAATTTAATGGTGGTAAACAAACATTCAGAGATTATGGATCCGCATTAATTTTGGATGAAGACACGGCAGACGTTTTATTTTCTCTACCCGACGGAAATCGGTCGTTGCATTCGGCCCTTGTTAAATTACGTTCACCCGAAACTTATAATCATTATTTGTCAAGTGTGAGAATTGATAAGCAGAGCGTTAATTTTACCACTAATGTGTCACTTGGAGTGTTTGATCAGATCATGCAGTTTATATATACCGATCGGCTGCCTAGTTTGGAGACTGAGAATGAATGGAAGGAACTTCTGCTAGGTGCTAGTCGTTTGAAAATCAAGAAATTGGAAGATATTTGTATTGGAAAAATATATAAAAAAATAACACTGGAGAATGCTTTGGAATGGATTACATTTGCGAAATGTAATAATTATTTAAGTGTGGAGAATTATGTCAAGAAATTGTGGAAGTTTAATGCCGTTTTAATGACTTCGAAGCAGTGGGATGCGGCGTTGAATTTGTGTAATCATATATATTGCCCAGCAGTTTAATTTGATCCAATAAAAATATACTTAAAGCTAATGAAATAAAACTGGGCAAAATGTAAATAAGTTTATGCCATTTTATTTTTTATTAATTAATTAATATTAAATAATAATTCTGGCATATCAATTAGATTATTATAATAGATTGGTGTCCACACATTACATACCGTAGCTTGAGCTAATTTTAGTTACTTTTAGTTATTTCTGCTAACTGATCTGTATAACTTTCCAGTTGACATGGAAACAGTCTCATTTGAAATTCTTATTATTTTTGTTTACATTTCAAAGGCTTATTCTCAGAAGAAAAAAATGCAAATCCTTATTTTTTGAAAAATCAAATTTTATCAAATCCATCCAACATTTATTTAATCTGATGGTATGTCGATTGCGTGGCACTATTTAAGTTATCTAAATTCTATTTATGGACACTACAAAAAACGCTCAAAGAAAACTTGGGAGCAAGCCTTTAATAAACTCTTTGAGAAAGAGAGAGAAAAGGAGAGAAAAGGAGAGGATGGAAAAAACGACAACGAAAAGGGAGAAGAGGATGAAAACCAATGGGTAGAGAAAAATGGAGAAGTCTACTGAAAAACCAACGTTGTTGATGGATGCAAGTGTGAAATCTGAACATGTGTGTGTGGAGAAAATCTTAAAAGCTGAAGATATTTGCGGCTGCGCCAATGTTTGCACGTCTGCAAAACTTGCTTTCAATAACGACTCCAATTTGCACTAAAAATTAAAAAATCACCTGCTTGCTTCTCAGGTTATGGTCTAATTAAATTAGACCATAAATATCAAAAAATCATTCACATGAAATTCAGATTTATAAATAGACTATTTGACATGAATAGCAAAACAGTATCATTCATTAATAGAGAGAGAGAGAATTAAGTGGAGTACCCAGGAGAGGCCACAAGAAAAGGCTGAGAAGTTTTCTCTTCTTATCATTAATTAAACCATTTCGAAATGGAGAAGGAACGATCCAAGAAGGAAAACAAACCAAAAAGACCAAAAGCTCAGAAAGAGGAGTGCTTCGAGAGAGCCACCCAAGTCCCAGAAGGTGATCAATCTGATAATGATTATTACACTTACTGTTCGATGCCTGGATGCCTGGATCGTGGACAGCGGTGCATTGATTCGTGAAGATGTCTTCTTTTGCATGGAACAGAAGCATGGATGAGCAACCCAGGCAGCATTCGACATAGATACGCTTTAAATCTGACACAAACAAACACATTTGACCATTGATAAACCACTACATTCGTACATTCCATTGCAGAATGAAAAGCAGTCTTACATTATCAAAGAATTGGTCAAAACACAAACGACAGAAGAGACAGAAGGAAAAGAAGAGCATAAAAGGAGAGACATAACCATCAGAGGACCCATTAGCACCACTGGAGCGGGAAAAACTAACAGTAAGTGCTGCAGTCCAGGAAAGGCCACAAGGAGGCTGGGCTTGGAAGTTTTCTCCCCCAAGATGGCGTGATGGCAAGATATTATTAACAGCCTACAAGGAGAAAGACAGTCAGACCGCCGAAGTGGCTTCTGCAAGACGTCCGACGCCTTGATCAAGAATACTTAAGAAAACAATTTAGCGAAAAACAGAAAAATGAATTCAAGAAGGGACCCTCCTAAAAAAAAATAAACTTAACACAACGCCTTAGTAAAATGGTTATTAAAAACAAGTCACGATACCCTCTTATAAAGTCTATTTACCTATAAGTTTGGAGTAACTCGGATTGGTCAGTGGACTGATCGCAGAAAAGTATTCATACCCTAAGTCACATGTCTGTCAGTAACCAATGAAAGTAAAGGTCATTTTTGGTTTAGAACTACTTTGTTAACAGTTAGTTGCCACGAGTTACACCAAACTTATAGGTAAATAGACTTTAGTAGAATGCAGTCTTACAACACCAAAATCACAATTGGTATATTCTCACTCATATTTATTTTGTTTGCGATTTAATTTAAATGTGGTGGAACCCAGCTACAGCCATATTGCCAAGCTTGAGTATTGTAAGCCTAATGGAATGTAGGCTTAGAATAAATACTCTTGGCATTAACGAATACGTACATTTGGACAATAACATGGACTATGATCAAAATAGATTTAAAAATAGGTAAATAAAAAGAATAATAGATTAGATAGTTTGGAGACGTGCATAAATATAACGCAAGAAAACGGCATTTTTAAATCGATAAGTCTCGATTTTTCCAATAAATGAATTTACAATGACATTCGTAAACATAAAAGGAAAGAAAAGAAAATTATATATCTTTGTAAGTCAAGAATCTCACAAATTCACATCACAAATAACCAAAAAGGGATTAGAAATAAACGCCGACACTTTGACCACAACTGCCATTACAATTCGAACAAAGCAAGACTTCTTTTCTTCACAAGAAGGAAATCATAATAAAATACACTAAGTTAGAAATAACTCCAGGTAGTAGAGAATAACAAAATGAAATTCAAACCACCTTCAACCTTGGAAAATAGAAAGTTTCAACAAGCAGGAAAATCCAAAGAAAAAGCATGCCTCAGCAACCGCACTTCGCAGTCCAACTTAAGAAAATACTGATCAATGCGCATGCTCGATAAACTCTCGCACTCATGGTCACAAAACGTTTTCTTTTACCCTAGGACCCAGGTCCTAGTTCAACCACAATATGCAAATATACTATGACCCAAAAAAAATGTATTCTTTTTTTTGAAACCCTACAACTCTACAAGTGACATCTATTGCAATTAATTGAAACAATTCTGGACCATGCTCTTACGTCTACACTCACAACTCAATATGCCTCCTAGTCTTCAGTGATGAATAAACAAAAAAAAAAAAAACGTTTTACGATTAAAACAGTTATAGTTATTACAAACAAACAAAAATTTCGTTTTTTTTATTTTCCAATTTTTACAAAGTTTTTACATATATCGATACACAAGCACAATTTTCGTAGTAAAGCAAGAATTTAAGCGATTAATTTTATTTTATTTTTTTTTTACTTATTTTAACAATAATAAAAAGTAAACTTTTTCCTCACTCGTCCGTAAAAAAGAAAAAAAGAAAAAAAAGTGGTCCCATAAATTAGCTTGAAAAAGCTAGCAACTGAAAAAACAAACCCGCCATGTATAGTTGTGCGAAACAACTCGATATAAAGGGGCACAAAAACGGTGATGAACATAATTTCGTTTTTTCCACTAAATTTCAAAGCTACTTAAGTTACAAGTTTTCCTACTGTTTATCAATGAATTTGTTATTCCTTTAGTTTCAAATCATTTGCAACCGGATATGAATGATGATCATAAAACTTGACAAATAGTTTTTTGAAATTGTCAAAATCTCAAAACAGAAATGTCAAGCTTAAAAAGCCAAGCCGAAGCCGTATTACATTAATGTCTTATTCCGAATTGCTAATTCATTCATTCATTCGTTCGTTCATTCATTCAACAATTAATTTCTCCTCCACCATTCACCATTCCTACAGTCAAGTCCCCCCTTTTAAGAATTCTATGTACGAGTCCAAGTCTTTTAAATATGGCCCACAAAACTCATGCAGGCGCACAAAACAAAACAGTAACGTTACAACAGGCTGATAGAATTTTTCGAAAATTATACAAAGACTTTTAAAGGAAGGTTTTTTTGTTTTTTTTATTTAAACTTTTATCTTGATTTGTATCTTTTATTCCTGTTCGTCTCTCAAATCGTGTTTCACTTTAGAAAAATCAAAGTCTTCACCAGTTCCTCGGCGGAAGATATCGAGAACATCCAGACAAGTCGTTTCGAAATGAGACGTGGCATCGTACGATTTTGAAATGAAAACCTATGTCAAAAAAAAAAAAAAAAAAAAAAAAAAATCCAATTAATCATCATCATTAAAAAAATTAAGTTCCAAATCGTACCTGACTTTCTAATCCGTCGTCAATTGGATCGAACAAATCGCTCACAGACACAAACCTAGATTCGATTAAGTTTTTATCGAAAAAAAAAAACACTTTTCAGCCATTATCATCAACTAACTTTTGTTTAATTGGGCCGAGTAAATCCAAGCCGGGCTTAATTTCTCTTTCCGGGTTGTCAGTTTCAACGGTGGTGCTCACCATGGCAATAAAATAATCCTTGGCGGCTACGTGGTGCGTGTAGGACACGAGCGAAATATAAATGTCTATTTAAGAAAAAAATCAAAAATCAAAATTAATAACCGAGGCAAAAAAAAATTAAACACATCGTCGAACTCACCAGAATTTCTGGCAACTTGTTTTTGAGGTATAATAATTTGACAAGACAATACATCCTTTGTGTTCGGAATGGGGTGATCCAACAAACAAATGCAGCGAATAACCTATGGAAAATATATCGACAATTCATTAATTAATTTATTTATCTATCAAACAATCATTTTTATACTTGTCCCATTTTCTTCACCCTCTCCGCCACGTACGAAGGGTCGCAATAAACCTGCTTGCACTTGGCAATTTCCGTTCCAGAACGAACGCCGATGATCTTTCCCTTCTCAAGCACGAGTTCGTCAATCGGTTTATCCAGCATATAAGTCCCGCCATAAATGGCACTGAGTCTGCAAAAAAATTAAACAACAATTACATCAATATCTAGCACATACAATGTACTTCTACATGACAACATACCGAGCAAAGCCTTGCGGTAGCTCCCCTAGACCGTACAGTGGATACAGGTACGGACTTTTCCCGTAGTGAGCCAAAGAGTCGCTGTAGAGCTTAATACGACGAATGGTCTCCATAGCTGGATGTTGCAGGTAACTTAAAAGACAAAATTTTTAAAAAGTTAAAAAAAAAATCCAAAATTCTGTTTCCAAAATTCTGGCGCTTACGCATCATCGCGATAAAGGGCGAGGGCATGACCAGTAAAGTCGCACGTATCCTTGTCGAGTCCGAATTTGTTATACACGTCCTCCATGTGCGTCGTCTTTGGATCCATGTCCTTCCACGTCTTTGGATCGTCTTCTCGGAAATCTTGCACGTAGACTAGGAAATTTTTGAAGCGGCGTTTCTCAAACATGCCCATTAAATCTGCAAGTTTTAAAACAAAACAAAAATACAGTACAACGTAGCCGTAAACTAAATGCAATTCAGTGATTCGAGTAATAATGGCGAGCAAAATTAAGAACTACCCATCTATGAGTAATCTGGCTGCCTGTTTCCACGAACCTATGGATTGTATCATCACCAAGGCTTTATGGTTAGTTCACATTGGTGTTCACACCTCTCCGTAACGAAACACAAGATGGCTGCGCAATGCATTGTGGGTTTAAAATCACAGATGCAAACTTAGATTTCCTACTGATTTTCAAGTAGGAAGTAACGTAACTTAAAAAAATTACAGCAACCAATGAGAACACAGCTGCTTCATGAAAAACGAGATAGAATGAGAAATTCCGTGATTGATCGGTTTACATTAATTACTGCCTACAAACAGTAGATGCATTCAATTAAAAGCGATTTCACCGTTTTAACTTTTAATCGCTTTTTAAAAACCCGATTTAGATGCTCTAATAATGGGAACAGACAAAATCAGACAAAATGGCATACGCCAAAATCAGACATACGCCATTTTGTCTGATTTTGTTGGAGCATCTAAATCGATTTTTGAAAACAGGAACTTTTAAAAGCAATTAAAACGATGAAATCACATTTAATTAATAATTGTTTTTTAAATGGCAATATTGATATGCTAGTTCTAAATAAATTTCTTCATCAAAAACCGTAGTACTGGTGACCAATAACTGGTGCTTTCAACCATTTACTGGCCTTCCTCAGTGGTTTAACGGCATCATTTGTCATTCACTGATTACAACCAATGCAGTTAAACCCCTGAGGAAAACCAGTAAATGGTTGAAAGCACTGTAGTTACCAGCTATTGATCACCAGTACTATGGTTTTTGATGGCGAAATTTATTTATATCGCTTTTATATAATTATACACCGCTTTTAATTGAATGCACTTATTGTGAACAAAACCATATGTTACTTTCCTTAAGTTAAATATGACTAAAATTTTCAGCAGCTCCAAACCGTCCATTTTGATTGGACTTGTCTATACCCTGCTCACGGAATTCTGAGCTGAATTTAATTTTATTTCCTACATGGGATAATTACTGCAAAATAATTTGTATTCCTCTGTAGTTGTAGGGGGAAAAAAAGGCCCAAACACGAGACTGCAAAGTTTTTAAAGATTATTTTGTGACTCAAGTTAAATTTTCAATACAAGAATGTAGGGAATTTACTTCCTATTTGAAGACAGCTGTCAGGTTTTGTGATAGAAATCAGAAGGCGTAACAGATATATATATATATATATATACACTTTCCATGATGATAATAATAATTTTTAAAATTTAATTTTTAAAATTTAATTAAATTTAATTAAAAATCCTTTTTCTTTTCCTTTAATTACACAATTATCAAAATAACATTTTGCTTCGAACCAAACCGCCATTTGACCTTATATAGAATCGATTGTGACCAAAAACTAAAACCTGGATTAATTCCAAAATTTAGTTTATATAAATCTTTAAATCTTAGTAAATCTTATCAATCTTACTCAATTAAAAATTGTCATTAATTTTCCAAGCATCGTAAAAAAACTGCTCAGCTTCTTGCACATAAAATTCACGAAACATCATATTTGACATTTCAGAAAAGAAATCGCAAAATGAAATACACTCAATTAGACGAGAAAGAAATACTTTTATCTCACTTTAGCGAGATAAACCTTTATCCTAGCATTTGTGTCATGACAAGACAAAAAACAAACCGCCCATATTTGAGCCAGATTTATTCACTTTCGCACTTACTTGTTAGCGGTACAAAATGACAGCGGCAGCGGTTTAAATTATACTTACCTGGCGCAAGACTTGGTTTACGCCAAATAAAAAGCATTATTTCGATTATAGAGTTAGACCAAGCCTTCCTCAAATCAATAGTAGAATTTTCTTAAACTTACTTGAAGCCAGGGCTTCCTTTTCGTCGACTGGAACCTTAGCAATTTTGCCACCTTTGTATACATAGCTTCCTTCGACCGATTTGAATTCCAAGTATCTGGTCACTCCCGTGTGGATAAGCAATTTAACCAATTGACCATTTGCCATTAGAAATTTCGGTATCAAATCGACGTTCCAATCTCGACCTCGACCGTAATCTGATGATGGTACCGGTAATCCATATTTCGTAAATAGCTAATAATGATAATTACAATTAGTTATCAAAATTTATCTATTAATTCATTCTCGTTTTACCTCTTCCAAAGGTG
Organism: Strigamia maritima; assembly: GCA_000239455.1. NCBI lineage: Eukaryota > Metazoa > Arthropoda > Chilopoda > Geophilomorpha > Linotaeniidae > Strigamia > Strigamia maritima. The sequence goes on from JH431820.1 coordinate 209,647, forward strand.
TAATGGAAGCACTTTCACCTCCATAGTACTTGTTTCGGTCAATATGGAGTACCTTTTTCCCACTCACGGATAACATTCCGCTCAAGATGCATTCCTAAGCAAAAAATAAAAAATAAAAGATAAAAAAAATGTGTAATGAATCAAATTATAAAGAGAAAAAAGCATACAACACAACCACAGGAACTAGGAAGTTAACGTTGTATTATTTTATGCCTTAAAATTCAATACAGCATAGAAAAAATTCAATACAGTATAGAAAAGATAAGGCCGTCCATACGGTTCTGTACTATATTGTACTGTACAGGCATTTTTGGGCCATTTTTTACACTTTTAATACTTACTTAAGGACTCGGCGATAATGTTTGTTGAATTTTATAATGCGAAGAGTCATTTTGATTCACGATTTTTGCTCGTTTTTACCTTTCAAACACTTTTCAAAATGGCGACGAGAGTTGACAAAATACCGGCATTATTTTATGATGGGCGAGTTTTGATATTATGTGCTTTTAAAATGAAATCATATTACCTTCAAGCCAGTTCCAAGAACAATAGCGTCATATTCCTCATCCATTTCGTCGTCAATTTATACTAAAATGTTGAAAATGATCTGATAAACGAGGAGCGGCGTTAAATGTAGGACCAACTCGGGTCGGTCGCACCTTGGCGGAGTGATACGTGCTACGTAGCGCAAAATTCTGTCGTGAGTTGGTCTAGATCGCGACTGATACCTCCATGGGCTTTGATTTGATTTTGCGGGTACCAGTGCCAGCAAAACGATCGATCATGCGTTCAACATTCATCAATAAAATTTAGAAATGAAATAGTCGTCTTTCTTTTTTGCTTCTGTTTAATTGCATTTTTTTTACACATTTTATCAATTGCTCTGTGAATAAAATACAGTTTCCATATTCAAAAATGTCGGTTTCAAAATCATTAAATGTACATTAACCTATCAAAAATTGGCATTTTCAGATACAACAAATACATTTTCTTACTGTAACTCGTGTAATCATCGTACAACTCTAAAATTATCCTCGTTAGTTACTTACAGTAACTAGGGACTAGCGCCCTCTACTGACTATAAAATATAACTCGAAGGCCAACTCTAACTAGAAATCATGAATTTTCGGCAAAGAAAGACAGGCATGATTGTCTAATTTTATATTTTACAATTCACTATAATTTACTATTTATTTAGCTCTGCAAATTGTTCGAAGTTATTCGGCGAGTGTGATTGGGGAAGCTTTTACTGGAAAACCATTGGATGCCTACTTAGCTAGAGTCGAGCAAAAAGAATTAACATACGACGAACATCAGAAGAAGATTGTTGATCATCTGGATATTCTTCACGATAAATTAATTAAATATAGAACACCAATTCGGAGGAGCGGTATATTTAAGGTGAATTTAAATCTGAGATTGAATTGACGAGAAAATAATTTGAATTTGAAATTATTCATTATCTGCAGATATTTCAAACTCGTGAAGTAGTTAAAGGTCCGAAAGGAATGTATTTATGGGGTTCTGTCGGTTGTGGTAAAACTATGTTGATGGATTTGTTTTACAACTCGTGTGACATAGAGCACAAGAAACGAGTACATTTCAACGAGTTCATGTTGGATGTTCATAGAAGTATTTTGAATTATTATTATTTTTTTTTTAAATTGAAAATTTGATTTAATTTATTTTTTAATTTGAAGAAATCCATAATTTTAAACTAATGGTGGACCAGGAAGAAGGAACTCGTAGACGAAAATCTTACGATCCTATTCCACCCGTTGCTGATTTAATTGCGGACGAAGCTTGGTTGTTATGTTTTGATGAATTCCAAGTGACCGATATTGGCGATGCGATGGTTTTGAAGCGTCTGTTTAACGGATTGTTCGATAATGGCGTAGTTGTTGTAGCAACATCGAACCGACAACCAGATGGTAATTTATATTTAAATATAAATTTAAATTTAACAAAATTTAAATATAAATTATAGGTACAAATAGCTTATTTCTATTTTAAGACTTGTACAAAAGTGGCCTTCAACGAAGTAATTTTTTCCCGTTTATTGGACTGCTGAAAGTAACGTAAAAAATTAAAAAATAACACAAATTTTGCAATTAATTTTATTTTCATTAGTCAAAGTGCAACGTCCATTGCTTGGATTCGGGGATTGATTATCGACAGTCAGGTGCTTTAGCTAAGCAGAAGCTTTTTTTCATGTAGGTATGCATCAACAACAAATTTTTATTTATTAATTTATTAAAACAATAAATTAAAAAATGAATCTTATTTATACAGTAAAACCGAGTGCGACGCCAATGCGGAACTAGACAAATTGTTTAAAATCCTGAGTGCAAAAGAAACGGACAGTATGTTCACTTAAATTATTCTGTTTTATCAGTTTTTTATTTTTTATTTTATTTTTTTTTTATATTTTATTTTAGCTGTCCGGCCCAAAACATTAAATATTCTCGAAAGGAATGTAACATTTGCAAAAACTTGTGGACAAGTTCTGGACACAACATTTGAAGAACTATGCGAACGGGTATTGAAACTCAATAAATTTCCTAAACTTTGTTCATTAGGACTCCTTATTCTAATACATTAAATTCAAAATGTCCCGAGCTTCAAATTATTAATATTTTGTAAACAGGCTTTAGGTGCTGGTGATTATTTAACTCTCGCCAACACGTTTCATACGATAATCTTGCGGGATATTCCGATAATGACGGTAAAACATCGAACACCAGCCAGACGATTTATTATATTGATCGACACACTGTACGATAATAAGGTAACTCCCAAATATTACTTACGGTAATTTTCTGGTTTCCATTAAGATTTCATTTCTCTTAGGTACGTCTAGCGTGCTCGGCTGACGCTCCAAGACAGAATCTTTTTCAACTCGCGAGTGATGAAATATCAGAAATATCTGACGATCAGAGGAAATTGATGGATGACTTGGGGATTAAATCGGATAGTGTAAAATAAAAAAATATTATTCAAATATTGATTATTTGGAAAAAGTAAATATGAAATTATTTTTAGGTCGATTCAAAAGCGAGCATTTTCACAGGCGAGGAAGAAATTTTCGCTTTTGATCGAACTCTTTCGCGATTATCGGAAATGCAGACTAAAGAATATTGGAACAATCTTGAAGAAGATTTATGATATTTTACTTATTAGTAATATTTTAAAATTAGTTTACGGAGGAATGATTCAAAATTAAATTGTAAACTAGAAAATGGCAATGTACTATTGTGTAGTATTATTATAATATTATGGTGCGAGACACTGTAGTAGGAATTTTTGAATTCTTAGCGTTGAGAACGCCAATAAACTTTGAAGGATCACTCAGTTTTGTTTCTCGCTTCGCCGTCATATTCTGGAAAATTAACGAAATTAAATCTCTCTTTCTTCCAAAGAGCAAAACGAGCAAATGTTTCCGAAACCATTTTTTTTATAATAACCACATAGTGCAAAAACAATCCAATTGTGTATAAAAATATAATTTATTAAGATATCTAAATAAACAATTACACAAACACTTCAATTAATCAACACTCATTCGACTAACTATAGCAGAAACCAAATTCTGGAGATCACGTTTTCGAACTTCACCGATTTCGAGAACTTCTTCATGATTCGCAATAGTTTCGTATTCCATAACACACCTGTCATGAGTGATATTTCAAAAACCTTTAACCCGCAATGCCGACCAGTAACAACTTCGTGAACTGTACTCATTCCTTCATTACATAAAAAAAAATAATAATAATAATAATTATTATTATTTCACATTAATGAATTTCCTAACCTACAGCATCAGCTCCAAGTAACCTTAATGCTTTTAATTCTGCAACTGTTTCAAAAGATGGCCCACCAACCATTACAACTTATCATCATTTATTCCTCTTAAAGGATTGTCGCCTGCAAATCCTTGAAAATTGATATGATCTTTTATAATCATGATAACGCCAACTTTGTAATCAGGATTAATTCCACCAGCTGCATTGGTAATAATTACCGTTTTTACCCCAATTATTTCATCATTCGAACTGGCATCGCACATTAAATAAAGAAATAAAAATAAAATAATCAAAATATACTTTTTGATTTTGATGGATTTAATTTAAATAGATAGATAACTTGATATCAACAAACGATTAGCTTACTTTCCATAGTTCATAGCCTTCATAAGCATGGAAACGTCCTTGCATGCACACCGGTCGAACACAAGTCGACTCGCGCGCCGTGAACTTGAAACATAGAGATTACAAATGACACTATTAACAACTTAAAAAATCTTTACTAAATTTTATGATTAATTATCTGTCAACAACTCATTTTACGAGCATCAGCCAATTTGCCTTACCGCCCTCACCTGTGATTAGAGCAAAATCCGGGATATCACTGTAAGAAAAAAAGTCATTATCTGCTAGACAATCTGCCAAGCCGCTTAGTCCTGAGCCACAAATAATGCCAATTTTTGGTCTATGCGTCGTTCTTTCTGTCAGAAAGTCTGCAGTTTTTTTAATCTCTTCGAAGCTATATCTGAAAAGAGAGAGAGAGAGAGAGAGAATTAAGTTTATTAAGTTTATAGACTTAGACCGTACAGGTCTTTAATCTGACATAGAAGAGAAAAAGGAGCAAAAAAGACCAGGAAAAACAGATAACCCGAGGACCCATTAGCATCTACACCCATGCACGACTATAGCATTTTGGTTTTCCGCTCCAATGGTGCACCAACAAACAAAATGCTACAGTCATGTGCCCAGAGAGGCCAAACTATACGGTATCTGAAATAATAATAACTTCATTTACTTCTGATAATAAATAAAGAAATTTACATAATTTCGTATTATTCTCTTGCATTGTGATTGCTTCACAAATCACTCAAGTATACCATAATTTGTTTTCTTGTTTTTTATTATTATTTATTACTTATTACATACCTACCCGAATTCGATCATCGCAAAGAAAAAAAACACTGCTACGGTAGTACTACCCTAACTGTAAGCGCCACCTGCAACAAACAAATCCGTTTCCAAAGTCATTTTATTGTAGCAATGTCAAATGACGTAATAAGGAATTTGAGGTACTCTTTGTGTTATGATGAGAAAAATAAATATAAAGATATGATTTTGTGTCCTACGAATTGGTGATGAGATTTATTATTAAATTAAAAATTGATTACAAATAAAATTAAACGTATAAATTAAAATTTGATTATTAATCGAATTAAAAATTTAAATTAAATTAAAATTGATTTTATAAAAGAAGAAAAAACAGAAATTTTTGAATGTTTACTTTTTCAAAGTCCCACGCCTTCCGAGACGCGAACTAGTACCTTAAAGGCTGCTGGCCTTCCTAGGCCACCATATTTTATCTCAACCCATGCGTCATTCTGGCCGCAACTTCCGTAGACTGACATCAAACAAAGATTGTTGTTGTTTCACGCAGCCTACAAAACATTCTACCTGAAAATTTACCGGATTATTTTTAAATAGAGATAGGTATCAATTAAGAAATACCGGGCATAAAAACGAAAAATGACGGTTTCGATCCAAGTGTTAAATCTCCAAATTCCTTCCAATGAAAACAAATGGAAACGATTCACAATCGACAGCATAAAATTATCAGATGAAGTGCGACTTTTGAAGCAAGAAATTGCCCAACGACTTACTGTTACCCCATTCGATATAGGTAAAAAAAAAAAAAAAAAAAACAAGGAATAAATTTCAAAACAAATAACAAAAATCTAAAATTAAAATTTTATTTCTAGAATTAATTTATTGTGGACGCTGTTTAAACGATAAACATACACTGGAATCCCAAAACATCAGTTCAGGTGCAACTGTGCATGTGCTGCGTTCTCTAAACCAATCCAAACAAGAATCATCGAGTGGTAAAATTGTTCAATTAATTAAATCAGCATAATAATTAATTAATATTACATTTTTAGCACATAAAATGGAACCGAACGAATTCCGCCAACTTGTTTTAGACCTCAGAACTGCAGTGATGAATCCCGCTTACAGACAAACCGTAAAAATTAAAAAAAAAATTACATTTTTTTTAAAAAATAATTATAATTTTTTTAGATTCATCGATTAAGCAAACCTGAAGTCTTTGAAAACATTTTGGCGGCAACTCCCGGCCTCGCCGAAGATCCAATTGCAATCGCGATTCTACAAGATCCAGATTTAATCATGCAAATGGTCGAACCCAATACGATCAATCGTGTAGTAGAAGCACATCCAGCATTAGCAAGTGCAGCGAGTCACGTAGCAGCTGCTGTACACGAGGAATCCACTGGATCAGCATCCAGCGCTCATGCATTGGCTTCGGCTTACCTTTATTCCCTCGACGCCCTGTCTGATGATGATGAAGACATGGCTCACTTTGATGTAAATAAAATCGTAGACATTGTTTTAATATTTTTTTTTTATTAAATAATTTTTAATTTTTCTTTTTATTCCAGCGAACCGACGGACTTCCTTTCGGTGTTTTTCCTCAGATCACGCAAGCGCAATTAGCTTCGGCTTTGGCCGCTGTTGGAAGTACTCCGGGTACTTCCGGGGGTTCTAATAATTCAGTTATAACTCACGAATTATTTAGTCAAGCTATGGAGCAAGCGATAACCGCTACATCTCAAGAAGGAAATGAAGCGCAATTGCAGCAGTTGCGCAACATGGGAATTAACGATGAAGCACTGAGTTTGCGCGCTTTAGAAATGACCAATGGGGATGTTCACGCAGCTTTGGAATTGATTTTCGGTGATTTCATGGACACAAGTCCAAGAAATTCATCCAATAATAATTAGTTATACAATGTTTAACTAAATTTTTTTATGCTTTATGGTTTGTTTTTTTTTTTTGTTTTTTTTGTATGTGTGGATTTAATTAAAAAAAAAATACAAAATATTATAAACTAATTGTTCCATTATCAGCCATTAAATTATCATACACATAATCAGCTAATACATTCAAACTAGCATAACTATTATCTCCAGAATTGACGCACATTGTCATTTGTTCTTTAGATAATTTAGAGTCGCATTCAATCTTATGATAGATGTGGATTAATCCCGGATCAACTGCTCTGAAAATTGTCAAATTACTTTTAACAATTTTCTCATACAAATCCACATCTTCCTGTCCCCATCCCTGAATCGATGTATTGAATCCTCCAACCGCATCAAAATCACTCTTATACATGGCGCCGATGCCGAAACCAAATTGTCGCCAATATCCGGAGTCGTCGCTGATCTGATCGTTGTTTTTCGGGTCTTTCGAATAAGTTTTCGGCGAATACTGACTGAAAACTATAGGAAAATAAACTTGAATTCCCCGAATCACATTCAGTCTCGTTCGTTGTAAGAATTCTTTATCCATAGACATATCAACATCGATAAAAAACAAAAGATTATCATCTTGGAATTTGCTAGCACCAAGTTGCAGAGCCGAAGCACGGCTAAAAGTACCTTCAGCAGTTTGTAATATTAATTTATAATTCGGATATTTATCTTGTATCGATTTGTAATGGTCTATGATTTTTGCAGTTTGAGTTTGTAAATCTTGAGTTTGATAAAGAACGACGAGTAAATCGACACGTTCGTTATCGAGCAAACAAACAGTTTCGAAAATGTCGAGGAATCGATGAAATGTTTCATATCGGCCCAACAACGGTAATATAAAGTTTATGGTTTTATTGGCACTTTCATCTTGAGCCGATTGACGTATTTGTAATTCGGTGAAAGGTTGCTGTAAATACGAGTGTCTGCGCACTGCTGTGGTCAATTTTCGTCCCCGGTAACGTTTATACATCAATAACATATCCAGAATGTAATCTACTCCGTAGGATGGTACCAATCGCTTGTATCCGTATAGAATTTCTCGAAATTCGATCACACGGCCTCGTTGCAATGAGAATTTATTGATCAATTCCATAATTCGAGTGACCACGTTGTTTAAAGCGGCTTTGGACCAGTCCTCGATTCTGCGTTTTGGGTTTGTGTTGGTGTCGGAAAACAAAACTCTCGTGAAAAACTCCCATGGAATTACTTCCGGGTTGCTTTTGGTTAGACTGGGTCGTTTGCCGAGTCGAGGTAGATCCATTTCTTCGTTGAAAAATGATGAATTGTCGTTTAAGGCTTTGTTTGCATCGTTGATGTCCCGCATAAGAATCAGTATTCTCTGTCTTAAGTTTTGAATTTGAATGGATTGCATGTAATTATGTACGTGGTACTGATATTTATGTTGTTTGACAGGATGTAATGTTATCGCTCGATGGACTTCTTTTTGTTTTAAATTTCCAGTAAATGCCTCGTTGCCGCTAGAGTTGTGATAAAATATCGTTTGCATCTGAAAAATAAAAAAATAATTCTAATTTTTAAAAAAATATAATCATTTCATAATTATTATACTAAATTAAAATATTATTTTAAATAAAGCGCCGTTTTTCTGCCGATTGTACTTTTGAAAATTAACGTACATCATCGGATATCAAATCATGTTTTTATTGCCTATTCAACTCTCACGTTACAAAATTGACAATGATTTGTCAATTTCGTTTTTTTGGTAAAAAAAAATTTAAAAAAAAAAAAAAGGGTTAAGATTTGGTCCATCGACTTATACCCGATGATATACGGTGAATTATTATTATTTTTTTTTTCATAACACAACTCTGATTTTTTTATGCATATTTTAATTTGCATAAATATCCGGCCTCTATTCATAATTTTATAATTTATAATTTAAAACCTCGTAAGACCAAGTGCAGGAAATTCCAACAAATCTTCGTATACATCTCCCGATTTCGACATCTTCATGAGTAGAATAAAGATTTCGGATGCAATATTTAATATGAGGCACAACCCGTCGTAATGTCTCTCTACTCAACACCATTCCTGGTCCTCCCATGCAGAAATTCTCATTTTCCTCCAAACTCAATAGTCCTTGCTCTTTCTTAGTGCCCATCCCCGCTTGTCCGATGAAGTGGGGCCTACTGCTGTTGATCGATTTCAAAAATTCTTCCAATTTGTCGCCTCTGATGTACACATCATCATCGGCTCGCATGAACCATTCAAATTTCTCTAGGAAGTGATCGTGCATATATTTGAGCATGAGAAACGATTTTTTCTGCGGTGGATAAGAGTCGTCCACTCCTTTCAATCGGACGAGTGGAATGTCCGCTTCCGTCTTGGATGTCTCGCTTGAGAAAAAAGCGAGTTTTCCGGGCAGTGTTTGGCCCCATGTTTCGTATACAGCAACAGCACGAGTTTCTAGGAACTTCTCGGCAGTCATCACGCCGACGAACACCAAATTTTTGCCATCGTTGTCACTGATGACGACATCTTGGTTTCTTAAAGCTCCTATTATCGCTTCGGAGCTACAGGTAAAACTCATGATGTTACCGCTTAAAATGGAGGTCCTAATTCGTGCAGTTATGAAAAAACCCATTACGGTTCCTATCAAAACACCTAGAATTGTCGGGTATTTTTGGTTCTTATTTCCCATCTTCTGGAGGTGTCTTTTGCCTCTTCAAATGATTTTTGTGGCACTAAAATGTTGTAGGTATTCTATTTGGCTAATCAACATCAATACGAGCGTGATAAGAGGAGGCGCGTAGGATGACACACGCATCTCATTGTGTCGTTCGTTGATTGTCCAGCTTGGAGACCCCTCTGGTGACAACAGTTAGAATCTGTTACGATAAATCGTAACATTAGAACATTTTTTATTTATTTTTTTTTATTTTATAATTTTATTTTAATTTTGAAACACCTGAGGTTTATTAATTTTAAATTTTTTTGAAATGTCATATTGTTTTTTTTATTATTTTAAAGAATATTTTTATTTTGAGAAATATTTTATTGAAACGACAATACTAAACAATAAAAAACTGTTACATGTCTGTGAATTTAAAAATTGTGTTCTTTGTTTCCGGTATTGAACAGTACACTAAAACACAGACTTTTAAAGCTCAATCTTATCGCATTCGTGGTTAGCAATTTCTCAGCAGCTAAACTCCACCAATCCCATCCGCAATTGTCATTATCTGACATTTTAAAAAGACACTCAGATAAAATTTCACTCGTATCCATCTCACTAAATTCACTTAACACTAATTCCAAAAACCAATATTATTACCCAAACACAACAAACTACAAGCATTACGAACATCTTCCTCATTCGCCAGAAAACGTTGTTTCATTTCTGCAGTCGCCATCATCCACATTTGCTTCAACAATTCATTAATCTTATAAGAATGTACGCAATCCAATGGATAAGCACATGCAGAAACAAAAAATTTACTAAACAAGAAATGATCTAAGGAACCAATAACTCGAATCAAAATAGGCATAAAAAATTGAACATAACACGAGTCTCTGAGTAACTGTGCTAGCAACTCAAAAGGAATTTTGCGCAAGAACCAACTGCAATCCAACTCTTCCTCATTCATTTGTGACAGTATAAAGCAAACAATGCTAATTCCATCAGAATGTAAACTCAAATTTAAACACAGAAGTCGATGGATTATTAACTGTTCAAAATCAGATAGATTTCCATGAATAAATGACAGAATACAACTTTTCTTTTCTTCTTCGTTCATCACTGACCACAAATACTTGACGGCGCTGTAGTTTAAATAATACAAAGCAGTAAAAAACATGAGTTTTTTCGAAATTTGACTCACGTCACCCCCAAGTTGACAATACCAAAAAAATTAACGTAACTAGTTGGATTAGATTGAAAAGTTGCTTTACAGATTTGTTTGATGGGGTCGGAAACTTGATCCCAAACATGTATCGTTGCATCGGGTACGTGAACCCAGCCGACGATGTTAAGTTTCTCTCGAATTGTAAATACTTGCATTCTGGAATATATTTCGGCAGTTTTCCTACGGTCTATTTTTCCGTAGGGTGTCCATTGGGTTGATTTTATACATTTCATCACATTTTCAGTACGTATTTCCAGAATTCCGTGGGTCAGTAGGTAACATATCCACGAACGTAATTCTAAACCTATTTCTTTGATGAATTTTTTTAGTGCTATTTTGAATGCGTTTGGAATGATTAGGAAATTGACTTTTTGGCATATTTCTGTTTCTTTTTTTTCCCACATTTCGGTGCTGGTTTGCGAAAAATTGACTAAATTGCATTGATTTGGAATAAATTTAAAATTTGAATTAAATGGTGTAGAAGATTGCCAGATGGTAAATGCGTATTTAACGAGTGAAATGTGTGCTAGACTAGGAATGTCCAAGTCAAAATTCATTTCTTTTTCTTTTCACCTCGGCTCAACTACTTAATAATAATGTATGTACAGTTGTACTGTTTATATAATATCACATTATGATGTATAAGTAACATATGTTCCGTAATGATGCTGCAACGTTCCTCAAATTTAGAGACAAATTCAACGTTGGGTTTCGCGCATGGCATTTTTTTTATTTATAGAAAATAAATAATTAAATTTATTTCCTAAAAGAAAATTAAATTAATATTCTAAAAAATAATATTTTTTATTTTTTTTGTTTTTAAAGAGAATTTGTGCAGGAAAAAAAAAAATACAACTTTCACCTGTTTTTTTATTATATTTTCTATCTCTCGATAGAGGAAGACTTGGCCAAAGAGGCTATAGAGAAAAATCCAAACGAGAAAAGGTGAAAATATGATTTTATCGGAATTTTATTCGAATTTTTTTCAACAAAATTTATTTTTTTTTTTTTTAAAAAGTCCTACAATTTCTGTGTTTTAGTACATTTCTCGTACGCGCGTTGAATAATCTAATTTTAATTTTTAATATTCAATTAATCAGGAGATATCCGAAAATGACGTCACGCGTTGTTTAAATTTGCAATCAAGATGGATAGGAGCGAGTGGTTACGTGTGGGAGCGGTGGGCGCGGCCGCGTTCCTGACAGGAGCATGCGGCAGTTTATACGCTGCGAACACATGGAGAAAACCGAACATCGAATATCACCAGGTGGGCACCTTGTCCAACCTACTCATCTACCCGATCAAATCGTGCCGCCCGATTCGCGTGGACGAGGCGGAATGCACTCAGCTGGGTTTAAAACTTGGAAATGCCACCGACAGGTGGATATTCAAGTGCGCACATGACCAAAATATATAATGATACATTTCATGATGTTTCAGATCGTTTATGCTGACCGATGGCAAATATCATTTTATTACGGGGAGAAAAGAAAATCGAATGGTTTTAGTGCAACCGACTTTGAAGAACGATACGTTATTGCTCGATGCGCCCGGTATGGAAACCTTCGAGTTGAAAATCCCGGAGCCCAAGCAGGTGGCGCGAAATGCGATTCAAGGCCAACAGACGGCGTAAGTTTTTTTTTTTTTTTTATCAAACTAAAATGAATTATTAATTCATCGTCTTAGCGTTTTTGATCAAAAAACGTTCGGCGTGGACTGCGGTGACCAAGTGGGCGCGTGGTTCGGACGATTTCTCGAGCGAGCCGAACACAGCACACGTTTGTTGTATCATCCGTGGGACGAAAGTGTTCGACATTTTCCTTATTGGCATTTTTGGGAAAGATATCGCGAAGATGATCGGTCCAAGTTTGCCGATTTGAACGCGTTTATGGCGTTATCCGAAGGTTCTCTCAATGATCTCAATGAACGTCTTGGCCAACAATTTTCTTTCCTTAATTTCCGTCCGAATTTCACCGTCCGAGGGCCTTACCCGTACGAAGAAGTAATGTTTCTATTTTTTTGTGTGTGCATATTTTGCCAAATTCGGCCAAAAATCCATAAAAGCCAAATTTGATATTTTCAAGCATAAAATGTACTTTTTCCGCCGGAAATGTACCTTTATCAAATTTTGTGAAAGATTTGACACTTTTGTAACGGCAAATTTGAATAACTTTTGAGTATTCTACAAATTTCATCAAATTAACTATTTTTGATTAAAATTCAAAAAAAATTCGCGAAAACAAACCAAATTTAAAAAAATTTGCATAATTTTCATCAATTTAAAAAAAAAAAAAATTTGAAAATTTTGCATATTTTTAATTGCATAAATTGGATTTTTAGTGCATACGGTATTTTATGCGCATAAAACGAATTTCATTTTTGCATAAATCTCTGGAATGTACATATTAATGTTTATTTACTTATTTATTTCTTTTATATTTATTGAAAATTGCAAGGATGCGTGGAAATATTTAAAAATCGGAGAAACTTCTTTCCGATGCACTCGTCCGTGCACCAGATGCGTGTTCACGACCATCGATCCCGAAACCGGCATCAAGGGCGACGAGCCATTAAAAACGCTGAGACGTTATCGCCGACACCCCGATCCGCGAGTAAGAAAACGCGAAGGTGACGCGCCAATGTTCGGCACTCATCTCGGATTAAACAGCACCAGCGGGAGCGTTATTCGGGTCGGCGATCCAGTTTTAGCCTCTTATTAAACACATTATTATACATATATATCAAAGCATAATATTGTTACAGTTGTCATAGAAACGAGTTTTATTATTATTATTATTATTATTATTATTATTGTAATGTAATAATATATAATCGAGAATTAAATGAATGGCTTCGACATAAAATTCGATGCGTGATATATAAAGCTGCGCCGCGGCCATGTCGACGAACGTGCGGGACACTCGTCTCGACACGTCGTCTCTCTGGTCGGGCAAAACCGCACCGCCGGTGGCCACCTTGTTCGCGCAGGACCCGCGCAATCCCAATTGGACGTTCGATGACGCGTTCTACGCTTTTTCGCGTTTCGGCGATCAGCACGGCGACGGGCAGTCCATCACGTTGTCGAAAATCGACAAATGGTTCAAACAAGCCAAGATATTCAACACTGTGGCCACCATCACGACGGCCGATACCGCCATCAATTTCAAATTGATCGCTCGTCGAAACAAACGAATCACTCAAGAAGAGTTTTATCGCTTCCTCGACGCGTTCTGTCGCAGTAAAAGAATGTGTCCCGTTGATGTTGGCACACGGCTCGTCGGTTGCGGTTCCCCCGAGAGCTACACGTCGTCACAGGTAAAATTTTAAAGAAATGAAATTTTCCTGTAATTACATTTTTCGCATATAATTAGCATATAATAATAATATTTTTTTTTACTAGTTATGCCGAGCCGGTGGTTATCGTTCTTCTTCGACGCGAGTTCACGTTGATCCACAGCTTTACAAACACGTCCTAAATACTAGTAAAATGAACGAGTATTTTTGAGTACCGTAATAATTTTTAATTAATTTTTATTTTTATTTTTTATATATATATAGAACTCCTCGAGGCTCCTTATCTAGGCCAATCGGCTTAGAAAACGCGATGTCATGAAAGGGAAAAGTTTTTGTATTAGTTTTTTGTCGTTCTTTCGTAGAATTTTCACATTTTCGTGTGACCGAATAGATATTATTAATTTTATAAATAGAATTACTCGAGACTCCTTTAATCTATGGACCATATCGGCTTAGAGAATGCGATGTCGTGTAGAATATCATATTAGAAACCCAAATCTTATCGAAAATGTATAATAAAAGACTAGGTATTTATTTATTAACGTGTCGTTTTCATTTTTTTTTAATTTTTTTTTAATAACTGAACAGGAACCAGGAGAATCTATTAAAACTGAAAAGTGAACTTTTTTGCATTCTACTGAAAGTATATATTGCGGTATCTTATTTTAATCCTCTAGTCCAGCTGAGTCGAAAAATCATTGTTTCGTAGCCAAAAAATGTGCGCATCAATACAAAAAACCAAATGTAATTAATTTTTTTAAATATTTTACAAGCGTTTTCGTTTGTTAACAATAGCATGCACATTTTTTGACTACTAAGTAATGATTTTTCGACTCGGCTCAACTAGAGGATTACAATAAGATACCACAATATATACTTTCAGTACAATACATAGGCTATTAACCAATGTGAGTTTCGTGCACGAATTATTAAATAGAGTTTACATCAGCCGATCAAAAGAAGTGTTCGCCGAGAGAGGTCACAATCTCAATGAAAAACCTTAGCTTGCTACATCATGTATTACAAAGGGCTGAATACCTTTGCGAGGAAAGTCTTGCGAGATATGAATGCTCCAATTTAAAAAAATAAACACACAAAATAAAAACATACCTACTGTATATACTCACGTATAGGTATCAAAATTTTGAACAAAATCTTTGTCCATTTTTAGAGGGGGGGGGGGGGGAAACCGTATCATTTATTTTTATTTTTTTGGAAAAATATATATATTTTTTTTTTTATTTATTTTGTCGAATAACAGTGAAAGAAGCGCCAATTTCGTTACTACAATAGAAGAAACGGCGCTCTTTTTGCTATTTTCTGTCTCCCTGGCAACCCATTGCAGTTATTCGTTTCCTGAAAGTTTATAAGCTGCGACTAACATCGAGTCAAACGAGCATTTTTAATGGTACCGTATTACGATTTAGGTTATGAAACGAATGATGCTATCCCCAGATGACGATGAGAAATAGATAAATTAAGCTACTTGTTGCACTCGTCTTATAAAGAATTACGTTTCCTAAGATAGCCGACTGTGGATTTAGTCTAGACGATCAAAAACTCCATGAAATTTAATATTTCAAAACAAACGTATATATACCCATTTAATTCGTCTAAAATCTCAAAATCGGACATGACACGACAAGCGAGCGACTCGCAGCTGCTCGTCAACGACTCATCCGCACTTTCGGTTGAAATACTGAACAAAAAATGGATATAAATGAAAAAATGAAAAGAAAAAAAGAAATATTAAGTTTGACTAGATATTATTTTTTAAATTATTATTATTATTATTATTATTATTATTATTATTATTATTATTATTATTATTTTATTTTTTAAATTTGTATATTTTGATCTTTTTTTTTGTGTTTGTTTTTGTTTTTAGGCTCAAAAATCTCGTTTGAGGAAACCCATCCCGGGTGGTCTAAAGCCGGCTTTAAAACCGACCGTCGTGACCGCAACCGACAATTCGGTGCCCTCGTCTTCGACCAAATCCACGCCCACGAGTCAGATGAAAACGGCAACGTTGACACCCAAAAAGAGAGTCTGCATGAAACTCACCAAAGAGGTATAGCATAATAATAATTAGACCCCGGATATTATTTATGCAAAATTAGATTTGTTTTATGCGCAAAAGTATTCTAATTTATGCAATATAAAATAGCAGAATTTGCGAAATTAAATCTAAAAATTGTTGATTTTTGTGAAATTTTAACCCAAAATTTTTTTATTTGAATAAAATGTTTGAAATTGGTGAATTTTAATCGAAATTTGTAAAAGTTATCCAAATTTGCCGTTACAAAAGTGTCAAATCTGATGAATGGCAAAATATTCACAAAAAAACATATCCGGGCTCTAATAATAATACTACTACTAAAAAAATTGTTTTTAAATTTTACTTTTTTGTTTTATTTTTTTAAAGAAATCGACGCCTCGCTCGTCTTCTCCCGATTCGGATTTCCCCGCTTGCGAATTTTGCGGCCGCCATTTCGCACCTGATCGGATCGAAAAACACGTTCAAGTATGCGCAAAAACCGCGACAAAAAAAGAAAAGTTTTCGACCCGGTCAAGATGAGGACTCGGGGTACGGAGTTGGAGTCTTTTGTTCCCGTCAAAAGCAAAACGAAGGAAACTAAAAAAGTAAAAACAAAAAAAAATAAATAAATTCAATGAGTTTTTGGGTAGTTTTCGCAGGGTTCCGTGGCCAAACAATTGTCGAACGAGGTGAGTTATGTAAATCACACAATTAATTGTTATTATTATTATTTTTTTTTCAGGGAGCGACCGGACCGTGCAAGTCAGGTTGGCGCGAAAAACACGAGACTTTTCTGGAAACGATTCGTCAGGCCAAAGTGGTGCAACAACACGTGGCTGCAGGTGGTAAAGCCTCTGATCTTCCTCCGCCACCTCCGATGGACACTTCGGATTACATCCAATGTCCGCACTGCAGACGCAGATTCAACGAGAGCGTCGCCGCACGACACGTGCCGAAATGTCAAAATATCAAATCAAATAAAAAATAATTTATAAACTATATGTAAATTAACGTTTTCAGTCGTTTCAGGGTTTTTAAACATTTTTTTAAAAACGTTTTCGCACACGAACTTTTTGATATCCGACAAAAATAAAATCTATATCGTTTTATACAGATTTATCCGTATTATTTAAAAAAAAAAAATATATATACACCAAATTCATGAATAATAATCATTTTATTCATTTTTCATGCATTATTTCATGCCCTCTCGTGTTGATTCATCCAGGCACAATAAACAATCAAACAACATTTTAACATTTTAACGTTTTTTAAACCTACATAAAAATTCCAAATTTAATAAACATTCACGTCAACATCGTCAATGAGATATTTAACTTCTGCCATCGGACTCGGTGCATGTTTATACGCATCATTCGCCAACAAATGGAGAAAAAATTTCATGAAAGTAAAAGCGCAACCTTTATCAACTTCTGGCGTTGAAGAAATGCAATGTGATGACCTAAACGCGACAATCTACGACACCCCGGCTTCTCCGGATCCTCCAGCAGGACCAGCAACTAATCGAGAATGCCCCGCAAGGACCCCCGCAATAAAACGTCAAATCCCCGATTATCCCGAATCCCCGGATCCTCCAGCTCCATGTCCTCGTATAAAACCCCTTGCACTCAAACGTCTAAAATACGATCATCCGTGCGATTACGAGACTACTTCGGATCTTACATCGAGAAATACCAACTGGGACTGTTTTCAGACACAAAAAATCACCTTACCGGAGTACCATGCCAAATTAACGCCTTTAGAACAAGCAGAATCTCAAATTAAGATCGATTTTGAACACGCAGAAGAAGACGAAGAATATGAATCGAGTCAAAACGAGATCCCTTATAGTCCTGAAAAATTTTATGCCAGCAGTCCTACGAAATTCTGTGGCGCAGCTGGCAATAAAAATCCGATAAGTTGGGTACCTTATGGTGATGATGGAAAAATCTTTCCTCATCCAAAATTTCAAAAAAGAATTCTACTCGAATATGAGGATTTTGTTGTGTGCTACGATTTGGCCAAACGGGCCCCCTGCTGGACTTTAGAAATGGTGAACGGGGCGTTCGGGAATGTGTACGATGAAAATGATCCGAAAATTCCTAATGAAGAAGAAGATATGATTCCGAAGAAATTTCGGACGTGTCATGAAGATTATGTACATAGGATGAAAATTAATAATATTAGGATTCAGCATCTGGCTGAGTTTTATCTCAGTTGTGATAATAATTTAGATATGTGTGTATGCAGTAATTTGGTAGCTCAGGTGACTATGATAATACCTTGGTTTTTTTATTTTTTATTATGGTACCTATTATACAGGGTGTTTTACTAAAACTGTTCCCTGTAAATTTTTTTATTTTTCCAAGTTGGGGATGCTTGGTCATCATGATTTTATGAGGAATGGGTCACATGGCAAAGAGAATGATCACTTGATTGCAATAATATCTCGGAAACCGAAGTTATGGTTGTAGAGCGTGGTCTAATTGGTCTAAAACGACCATGCCTGATTCCGCGCCACCCGATTCTGCGCCATCCTGATTCCGCGCCGAAAGGGCCCTATTCCGCGCCGTCCTGATACCGCGCCAGATTCAACTAATAGGTTTCTGATCCGCGCCGATGCATTTCTATTTCGCGCCACCCGATTCTGCGCCGCCCTGATTCCGCGCCGTTCCTATTCTGCGCCAATGGAGTCCTATTTTGCGCCGTCCCTATTCCGCGCCGAATTTAATGTATAAATTTGATGTCCCTATTACGCGCCATCCCTATTTTGCGCCGTCCCTATTCCGCGCCGAATTTAATATATAAATTTGATGTCCC
>JH431820.1:228577-258151 GCA_000239455.1 Strigamia maritima
TTGGCGCAGAATAGGGACGGCGCAAAATCAGGACCGCGCGGAATCAGGGTGATTTTGGCAGCGCGGAAAAGAAAACAAATAATTATATCTGGCGCAGAAACAGGACGGCGCGGAATAGGGCCGCGCGGATACAGCGACGCAGAATCAGAACGGCGCAAAATCGGGCGGCGCAGAATCGGGCGGCGCGGAATCAGTCACCACCCGTCTAAAAACATAATTCAATGAAAAAAATTTCTTATGGCAATGATGAGAAAAACGGAAAAAAACCAAATTCAAGCAGAAAAAAAACTTGCAAAAAGTTTTGTAAAATAACTTTGTTTATTTTTTGTAATATTCAATGTCATGATGAGGAGAAATTTACAGCAGACAGTTTTCGTGAAACAAACTGTATTTAATTTTTTAAATTTTTAAATTTTTTTTAGAGAGTCGGACTTCATCCTTATGATGGTAATCTGTGGGATGAATTGCGTTTGTATATTCAGGCTTTGTTAACTCAATATGTACACATTTATATTTTGACTGGGACGTTGTATTTACCTAAGTATATTGTGATTTTTTAATTTTTTTTTTTTTTTTAAAAAAAATGAGTGATTTTTTTTTTTTTTGTTTTTGTTTTTGTTTAGGAGACGTTCTGATGGGAAATGGACTGTGAAATATAAGGTTTTCCCGGGAAGTGATATTGCAATTCCAACGCATTTTTTTAAAGTTCTGCTTTGCGAACATCAGAATGGAAAATTTCGTCTTGAGTGCTATCGATTTGAGAATAAGGTTCATAAGAATTTGGATTTGAGACAATTTATTGTAAAAATTGAGGATTTGGAGCGTGAGACAGGATTTAAAATATTTAAAGATGTCGAAGTGAAACAAATAAGACGTCGTGAAATGGACAAAAATTACGCAAGCGTAATTATTTACATAATATATGCAAATATTTCTTTTTTATTTAAAATATTTTTTTATCAATTTTTTTTTTTGCAGGATCGCTATGATAATTAAATTAGAAACAATTATTATAAAAAAGTACGATTTATTTCTATATTCTCTCGAATTTAGACTATTGTTTCATCATTAATAAAAATTAATTTTTATTTTAATTACTGTAATTACTACAGTTAAAAAAAAAAAACAGCAGATTCACAATTTATCATATAAAATACAAATATAAAATAACTGATTCTTTACACACACAAAAATATCACCGCCCTCTATTGTAGCATATAAAAAAAAAAACCAACAACAAACTAAACAATTTATCAATATTGAATTCGAGTCAGGCTTCAACTCTGCTCTCTGCACGCTACCAAAATCTCAAGTATTTCCACACCGACTAATGACTTATTTCCGACTCTTCAACCTAACTGCAACGTCCACTGGACTAATCGGATACTTAGCTGCAACATTCATTCGCAAATATAGCCAAAACTTAATGAAAGTAAATGCCCAACCTTCATCTCCCGATGAATCTTCCATTGAAGAAGATAATTGGGAAGACTATTCTCAACAACGCGCAAAACGTCTTCGCATGTCAACATCATCCGAAGAAGAAGATCCGGAATTTTCAAATTTCGCAAAACGTCCACCAAAAAGTGGTACACCGCACCCTTCAAAACGTGCACGAATGGACACACTACCTCAACCTGGGAAATCCGAAACACTCTTAGATGCATCAGACCCCGAATCACCTTTGGATATCCCAGATAGCACCTCTGTCAAACCCAAACCTCAAACCGGTGATCCGAAAAAGGAAATACCTTACAACGCAACAGCAAAACATCTGGCGATTATTACTCTGCTACAGAAACTGGGCCCCCCAGCAGCTACTGGGCAGTTTGGGGTACCCAGTGATGACACTGTAACTGAAGACAGTGGCACTCAAACTGAGTTTAAAGGGCCAAAAAGTGAAAGTGGGAAGAATATATTGTCGTATTCTCATATTAATATCCCAAAAATGTCAAAACGTTTTGTTATTGATAATGATGATTTTGTTATTTATTATGATAATAACACGCGGGCACCCTGTTGGACTTTGCAGGAAGTTGTGAGTAAAAAGTTGAGTACTGAAAGGACTATGAATATCGGTTCTGATAAGGAACAGGAAGAAGTTCCTGAAGATTTTCGGACAGGAATGGCTGATTATAAACATGATGAGTATAAAATGCAGCATGTTGCTGAACCTGATTTGCACCCGGGAAGTTATAGACACTACTGTGTGTTTAGTAATATGGTTCTACAGGTGATTTCAGTATTTTTTAAATATTGTTTTTAAATTTTAATGTTTTTTAATTTAATTTATTTATTTTTTTTTTTTAAATTAAGAAAATTGAAAATGGGGATAAATGTGCTACTACTGTTTGGGATGAACTGCGTGCATATGTTGCATATCTCTCAATGAAGTTTAAAAGTGTCTATGTCTTGTCTGGCCCTTTGTATTTACCTAAGTATATTTATTATTTTTTATTTCTGTTTTGTAAATTTTTTTTTTTTTTTTTTAATTTTTTAATTTTTAATTTTTTTTTTTATATAGTAAAGATAAAGATGGTAAAATGACTATAAAGTATGAACTCATTGGAGAGAAAAGCGTTGCAGTTCCAACACATTTTTTTAAAGTGATTCTTTGTCAACAATATTGGGATAAACATTTTCGATTTGAGTGCTACAAATTTGAAAATAAATATCATGAGAAAGTGGACTTGAGAAAATTCATTGTAAATAGGCACCAGTTGGAAAAGGATGCTGGATTTTTGATATTTAGCAAAGTCGAGGATAAGTTGATTGCATATTTTGATACGGACAGAACGTTTGCAACGGTAATATATATACCGTGCTTTTTTGGGAGCTAAAATTGCCCCCAATTGTTGGCTTTCTTACATTATATATTTACATAAATACCGATATTAAATTTTTTATTTTTATTTTTATTATTTTCTATTTTTTTTTATTATTTATTATTCTATTTTATTATTTTTTATTATTTTATTATTTTTAAGAAACGTTATTATAAACCCAGGCGTTTGGATTTCGAAGACATGGCAGTGAGTCCAGCGGCATCTAATAGTGACATCGATTAAATTTAATAAAATGTAACAACAAACAAAATAAAACATTGTATGAAATTTGAACGAAAAATTTGAATTAATAATTAATAAACAACTTTTTTAACATCATTTATTTACAATTACCCCTGAGTTCCTTTGTAGGTCATCAATTATTATCGGTTGTGAACTTGTGCCGTTAATAATATCAATATAACTTACAATTTTTTATTTGTTAAGAAATAAAAATTTAATAATTTTATAAAAATAAAAAAAAAAAAAATTATTTTTTAAATTTATTATTTACTGTTTTTCTAACCAGTTTTGGGTGCAATACATTTTTATGTTAATTTTTTTAGACAAAATATTTCATATTTAAACATTTTATATTTTACAATAATATACAATTTTTATTTTTATTTTTTAAATACACAAATATTTTTTAGGAATTGCAGGTTTTTGTGATTTGTCAGGATTTAAACTTGATGTGATGTTAGGTATTGGTGGTTTGCCAGGATCTGTAGTACAACTTGGGAAAATACTTTGTAATGGTGGTATGCCAGATTCTGAACTTTGAACAGATTTTGGTACTGGAATGACACAATCTAAACATTGCAAAATACTTGGTATGCGTTGTTTGTTTGGATCTAAATTAATTATTGATGAATTTGTTGATGTTTGAGACTTATCAAAACTTGAATTTGATATTGAAGTTTGTGATTTGTCAAAATTTGAATTTGTTATTGATGTTTGTGATTTGTCAAAACATGAAGTTGGTATTGATGTTTGGGATTTATCAAAACATGAATTTGGTATTGACATTGATGTTTGTGATGTGTCAAAATGTACATTCAAATTTGATGATTGTGCTTTTTCAAAATATGAATTCAGTAGTAATTGTGATTTCTCCAAAATTGGATGCAAATTTGAATTCTCAATAACTATTACTGGTTTTTCAGAATCTGGTATTATTAGTCTTTCTGGACTTTCAGAATTTGCACTAAGAAATCTTTCGAGTATTTCAGAATTTGCATTAAGAAATCTTTCTGTGTTTTCAGCATTTGTCCGAAGAAATTCAGGATTTGCATCAACACAATTTCTATTAAGAAATCTTTCTGTGATTTCAGCATTTGTCCGAAGAAATTCAGAATTTGCATCAACAGAATTTCTAATAAGAAATCTTTCTGTGATTTGAGCATTTGTCCGAAGAAATTCAGAACTTGCTTGAAACACATCTGGTTTATCCAAAAGTGAAGGAAGAACCCATTCCATTTCTTTAGAATATGCTGAATGAAGACATTTTTCTGCCTTTTCTTCACGTGGCTGAAGAAATCTTTTTTTACTAGGTGGATGAAAAAATCTTTGTAATTTTTCATAATCCAAATTTTCTAATCGTTCTGGCTCAATATGGTCTGTGTTTAGATCGGTTGTTTTTGTTGACAATTCTTCCTTGTCTCCAGTTAACATATTCTGTTGAGACACGTTATTTAGCAGTATGGGACAGTCTTCTTCTTTTAGTTCCGAATAAAATGGAAACGAGTGCATCGAGTCTTTCACATAAGTAAATGAATACTGGTAATTAAGGTCTTGCAACAATGCAGCATGTTCATTATGGTGGTGCAAAAACCAATGTTCAACTGTAAAAAAAAAAAAAATTAATAATAATTTTCATGACTGAAGTCTGTTAACCTGAAAGAGTAGAGTGATTTCCATTGGCTACCGTAGTGCACTTCGCAGTAATATCTGCATCAATACATCATTTTGTACAAACAAGAATTAATAGATAAGATTTGGTTTAGATCAGTTCCTAAAACAACAAAAATAGATGTGCTGGTCATGATCAGTTCCAAATTCATTTTCTGCTTATAGTGGCTTTCCAAGCCAATGGGAATCACTTTTTCACTCTACTTTTTCAGGTTAAAAAACTCATACAAGTTGGGGTTCCGCGTTTAAGTCTTACTTTGGCACTCAGCGTTACAATAATGTCTTGGTTCGGCGCAGTTTTCTTCTATACATCTTTTTTTTTAAAAAATAAAATGTTTATTGACAGTTATCAAACGCCAAATAAACTATTGTTATTATAAAATATAACCTTGTACCATTGAAAAGTCCAACTGGCCAAGTATTTTTTTTTTACATATCTGCTAAAATTTTTCCCAAAACTCAAGCAATTTAAACCAATAAACAGCACTAAGCCAGCTGCACTACTCTTAATCTTTCAATTGAATAGTTTTAATGGTCGAAACATCACAAAAACTTAGGTCCAGTTATTTATTTCCTGACTTACAAAGCCACACTTATTGTTTTGCTTACCGTTTGCATAGTCTATACTTTGGAAATGTGGTTAGATCAATAACACACGAACAATGTGCACAGGAATGATATGTATAAGATTTCACAGGTTCATTTTCTATTAGCTGTGTTAACACTGATAGATTTTGTGTTTCAACAGAGCTCTAAACCAAAGTATTGTACGTTTTTAATTTTTTTATTTGCTCACTGATCGCAAGAAAACTAAACTCTGTCCAACAATTCGTGCACGAAACTGAGAAGTGTTTTTTTTTTGCATTGTACCGAAAGTATATATTGTGGCATTTTATTTTAATCCTCTAGTCGAGCTGAGTCGAAAAATCATTGTTTCGTAGCCAAAAAATGTGCGCAACAATACAAAAACCCAAATGTAAATATTTTTTAAAATATTTTACAAGCGTTTTCGTTTGTTAACAATGGCACGCACATTTTTGGTCTACAAAGCAATGATTTTTCGACTCGGCTCGACTAGAGGATTAAAATAAGATACCACAATATATACTTTCAGTACAATGCGTAGGGCATTAACCAATGAGAGTTTTGTGCACGAATTGTTAAATAGAAATAGAATTTACAAAGTAATTTTGAAACTTACATGGTCGTCTTTGACTTCACCTTGTTTTGGTGATTCATCAGTCACTTGTACTTTGATAGATCTTTGATTTCTTATAAGTTTCAAATATTCTATCATACTTTGGAGATTTTCGTTCATAATCAAAGCAGTACAGTCATCATCATCATCATCATCATCATCATTCCAATTCATTTTACATTCTGGCGCATACAGAACTTTAAGAAACCATGGAATCTCTTTTAGATTGACACCTAAGAGCAGCAACAAAAAGTCGTCCCATTGGACAACGAGAAATTTCTCTAACACTTCTGGCTCAAAGTGAGAGAGTAAATACTGTTTTGGAATTGACCAATAGGAATTAGACTTGTCTGTAATGTCAGGAGCAGACAACCAAGTGTGGAATACTTCACAAAGGGCGATTCCAAATGCCATTTCTGTGAATTCTCGTAACTGATTACCGGTAATTAAATTTAAAATTTTTTTTTTTTTTTTTTTTAAGAATTAAATGGAAATTATTTGTCAATAAATATTTTTACATCAGATATAATTGCTTTTGGAGTTTTATTCTTCATTTTCGCTTTCCAAACTAATAAAAAAAAAAATAATTTTGTAGTTTTTCAATAAATATTACAAAATGAAAATGTAATTAACCACCTGGAGATTGAGATTTTAGAGATTCAATAGCTTTATCCAAGCAGAATTTTATTGCATCATCAACTGACCCTGAAAATAAATAACAGAAAACGGGATGATTTATTTCATTATTCTATATACACTTCACCTTCCAAAAACTCATGGTGAATCTGAATATTTATGAAATTCTTTAAATCTGGCCACATCTGATAAAACTAAAATATTTTTTTAAAAAAATAATAATAAAAGAATTTTTTCTAGTACCTATACAAAAATTGTAAAAATTATTTTTTACCTTTTTTAAATGGGGGCATCCAGGGTTAAAACAGAATGACAACCAAAACCGAAACCAAAAAATAAGACCCTACAAATACAAGAAAGAAATATAATTAACTGGAAAATTTACCTCAGTAACTCACTTGCTGTTTAATCATCGAAGCAAATAACTCTCGACGATTAAATACAAAAGTAGGCCCGCAACCATGTAATAACATTGTGTCATAACTTGAGGATGATCCTTGTTTTTTCAAACTGATAAATTTCATTCTTGTTGATTTTTGAGAAATGTTCGTAGCAAAGTTATTAACAGGATATTTTGACTTTTAAAACTTACTTTTGAGATTGTCGTAATTGACTCAGAATTTAGTCCCATGTAACCAACAGTACAAAACCTGCCCGCTGGTGGAGATATTTGAAACTTAAGTTAAGATTTTATTTGATTGAGTTATTTTAAGGCCTTTATTTTATGCTTATTACAATAAATTAAAAACAATAAATTAAAAAATTACTTCAGCAAAAAAATAATTGGTTGAAATTACTGGTCAAAAATTCACTTTCGAAATTGAATTTCTAATCCGAACTAGATGAACTTGAACGACTGAAACGACGACGACCAATAGATTTTCGTCGTGGAGAACGAGATTTCGATCGTGGAGAACGAGATTTTGATCGTGGAGAACGAGATTTTGATCGTGGAGAACGAGATTTTGATCGTGGAAAACGAGATTTTCGTCTTGGAGAACGAGAATTTCGACGTGGGGGACCTAAATCTTGGTCTGCGGCGGCGAACAGGTGATCTTCGTGTTGGGGACATCCGTCTTGGCTGAAACCTCTTTCGAGGTGGGCTTCGTCCTTGTATTTGTCCTTGTCTAATCGGGCTTGGTCTAGAATTCATTAAACGCACGGTCACTTCTTGACCATCAAGTTGTCCTCCATTCATTAGTTTCATCGCTTTGTCAGCATCGTCCGCAGCTTCGAAATCAATATAAGCGAACCCACGTGACAAATGGGCGTGCTTTCTATTAGTAGGCAATTCGACTTTTTTCAATTTCCCAAAAGTAGAAAAAATTTCCTCAACATGTTCGCGGTTCACATTTCCTGACAAATTACCAACGTAGATCTTCTTGGGACGTGGAGAAGGACTTCGTTTACGTTGTTTCGGAGACGGAGATCTGGATTTCGATCTGTTTTTCGATCGAGCATCGTTTCTTTTGCTTCTACTGCGAGATGACGATGAAGATGAACTAGAAGAACTGCTACTTCCGGATGACGATCGAGAACGACCACTACTGTTAGTTGGCGAAGCATTTCTCTTTTTCTTCTCTTTGTTTTTCACCGGTGCCCTTCCTCTTTCCTTTTTGGCGGTCGGCAATGATGGCATTTTCTTCACGGTCTTTGGGGAACTACTTCGACTGCAACTACTGCTTCTACTACGATCCATAGTGAACACGAATTACGAAAGCATTTTACTAGGATTGTTAATTTATATATATATGAATTTTGCGAGATGTATGGGAAACCGGAAACGTTCAACGTTCACAATCTGCAACGCTAGCGCCACCTTCGCGTGAAATAGATCTAATATTGGCACTTGACATTATATTGATTAATGCTGAAATAATTACTGATTTTATTTCAATATATTTGTTTCAATTTTGTTTGATGAAGGATGATTTTAGGAAAAAATAAATTTTTTGCACTTTTTTAATTTTTCTCAAATAAAGACATAAAGGAAGACTGCTTGGCCAACTAAGAATCTTTTTCTAGTCTAGAACATAACTTTATTATTTGTACTTTTTAAAAAAAAAAAAATAAATAAATTTAAACTAATTTTCAAATACTCGACCTTGACCGATTTTGAGATGATTCTTGGAGTGATGATGTGGGATGACACGGATGATGAAACAAGGAAGAAATATGCATTTATGTACAATTTATAGATATACCGTATATTGTAAATTGAGCAAGGTAATTGACAAGGCATCTCTGAAAACTCTGCTCAACTAAGATAACTAAGAAAAATGGCATTTTTAGCGAAAATCTATCGCCAAGTGCAAGACACAAATTCCAAAACATGAACAAACATATGCCTAATATCGGCAGATATTGCAAACCAATTAAAATTTTTTCTATTTATTTAATTTATTTTACAAATTATAATAGCACTAATTAAATTAGTAACGACTGAATACATCAAGATTTTCTTGAGTTTCACTGCTGTTCCAACGACCATCAGAAAAATCATCATCTTCCTCTATTTCTTCTTCGCTTGTTTTCGATGGATTTATCACGTTAAAGTCCAAATTGTCCCAAATGTCTCCCATATTTTTATACGGTATACCATTTTGTCCAAATATTGACTTTTCATAAAAATTATTTTCATTGTCCTCCATTTCTTCGTCGTCATATTCTTCGTCTTCGTCTTCTTGTGACGTTCGAGTTATCAAATTACGACCAAGATTCAATTTAAGAGAATTAACTGGTCTATTAATTAGTTTTTCATTTTGCCCAGCGGTTGATTTTTCTGGGTTAATAAAGCTGTTAACTTCTCTCGTTCTTATATCATGTTCTAGTTGCCCTTGTTCAAGAAGTAGCCGATTTTGCTGGTCTCTGAATGATAAAAGTAATTGTCTAATTATCTTTTCTTCTGCTTCTAGAAGCAGCAATTGCGCGTCAGCTTCTTTTTCTTTTCTAGTTTTAGGCATTTCACGGGGCATCTTAAACTTCGATTGGATAGTATACAGTACGTATAGTAATTGCTGTCAGTGTCATCAGTCTTCGCCTTATATATAAAAGCGACAGGAACGTATTGTACCAATATTCATTAAACGCTAGCTTCGGCGGATTTTTTGAGTCATTTATTGATTACAACTATTTTTTTAAACAAATAATTAACATCAAATTACATTTTTTTTATAAAGTTAAATATTTATTTTATGTCAATTAAAATTCTTATTTTTATTCTGGCAGTCTGCAGACATTTATCTCATATAGAAGAACATCAAGAAAACTGCATATTCAAAATTTCAAATATCAAAACATAACACAAGAATATTTTTGTGTGGTGTAATTATCAAATAAATGATATTTCGTCAATTTATTTTTATTTAAAAATTTTATTTATTTTCTTCGTCATTAAATAATATGTGATGATCTAACAGCAACGTTCGCTGATATAATATTAAATCGTAGAAAACGATAATAGTGAAATATCATTATCCACAGATAAACCTTTAAAAAAATATTAATTAGAAAATTTATTCAAACTTATCAACACAATGTAAATTATACCAATATTACAACATATGGTACATCTGGATATGGCCAAAAAAAAACCTAAAAAATAAAATAAAAAAATTTATTATAAAAAAAAACAAAAAAAATTATTTATATATTAAACATATACTCACTACTTCTGCTGCTATATGAACAAATGCTGACAGTGTAATTAAAAATGCAACAGTAATAAAAATCTGACACGCACTAAGTAAGAGGCAAAACAAAATCAACAAATTTGACTCCTGAAATTGAACAAAACTAGACATTATACAAACAGAAACGCAATTAGCACACCTTGATAATTCCTAGTACTAAACAAGGCAATGAAAGCAAAGATAAACACATATAGACTGCGTTTGAAGCGATTATTATGCCTAAAACTTGAAAAGTTGTTTATTAATTGCAATTATTGATTTTTATGATATGTTAAAGTCTATTAAAAGTCACTTACTGACTTGAAAATCTGAAGTTGGATCTTTTAAGTCATACATGGAATAAATTATGCTTTGGCACACAGTCATAATTAAATATCGCACAGTTAAAATCTGAAACAAAATATTATTAATGTATGGATATTCAGCAATATACCAGAGATCTTGAATTACACTTTGTATTACAGCAGCTGTCGCAGCGCCATATCTAACTGTTAAACTGCTCATTAACCCGAAAAATCCATTCTGGTTATTATTTTGGTTCGGCCTAGAACATAGTTCTGGTTCTTTGCAAAGCTGAGAACTCATTATTGCACTGGGATGAAATTGCTCACTCTTCTGGCAGATGGCAAAAGAAGCATCACTCAAAACTGTTCATCACAATGCTAAGAAATAACTGATCACTGATGAAAGCATGAAGCAAAAAAACAAATCAATGGTGGAATACTGGAAAATAATAAATCAGAAGCAATTAAAGAAAGAACAATAACATTGGACAATGTTGATAAACCCACTCACAATATTACAGTGCATAAAGAATCTGAATCAATGCAGTGTGAATTTTTATTATTGTTGTTAAATGGTGTTTAAATCGTGCTGGTATTTTATCTTGTCCATTTTGCATTTTGTTTTGTAGTTGCGAATTGATTTTTGTTTTATGACTTGTATGATTTTTATTTTTTGATGTATTACAGACTACAGTATGTGCGAATCAGTTTTTCATGTTGTAAACAGATGGCGTTAGTTCGCTACAGTGGTGTCACACCTTCTTTTAGCGTGAGCCAATATGGTCGAGTAAAAGGAGTCACGCCCGAGTCACGCGCCAGAGCATCACGAAGAAATCGAGATTTCCCATTGCTGCTGGCTTCTGCAATATATTCTGGCCAAATTTCATTATCCACATCACAGGGTGACTGAGTACAGTTCACAACAAATCTTTAAAAATCTTAAATTAAACAGTCTCTTCAAACGTTAAAATGACTAAAATATCAAGTAAGAGTATTTCCACTTTAAGAAAAAGTTACGAGTACCCATTATTAACTAATATTTTTATGTAAAAAATATATATTTTTCAGGCGCTGGGTGTGCTAGGAATGATTTAATTGTAGAACATGACTTTAATGTTCGGGGTGAGTAAATTAGGCCAAAGTATTCACTTACTGCCTCATATGCACTATATGACTTTTAACATTTCACAAAAAAATAGGAAAACGTAATTTCATGAAGTTTCCAATAAACTGTAGTGTCAGTTGTTGCAATGGTAAAATAGAAATATTTTTCAAGCACTATAAAATACATCAAATGGCACTAATTGACACTCATTGATACTCTTCCAGCAGCAACCAATATACGTACATCAGAAAGAGTCCCACATAAAATGGAAATGACTGAAATATCAAGTATAAAGAGTCACTTTAATTAAAGAAATCTATCTAAAAAAAAACTTTTTTCAGATGTTGGTAATGCCGGCCGTGATTTAACTGTGGGACACAACTTTAATGTTATAGGTGGTTAAATATTCATTAAATATTGAATTTAATGTTTATAAATTTTTTTTTTCAAAGGCGAAACTACGGTAATTGCGATCCCAATTAATTGTAACTGCAATTGGTGTAATGGTAATAGAAAAAGTTGAAAAATTATACACTGAAACGTGATTTATTTTCACAGTAATTTTTATTTTTATTTTTATACAGATTGCCAAATCACATTAAACTGCAATACTGATGGAGCAGAAACGTTGCTAGGTATTATACTGGCTGTCCGTCAGTATCAAGATCTCGGCTTAGTAATGAAACAACTGTATAATTACGACTTATTTTTGAAAAAAATATATACATTCGAGTCAGAAGTTAAACTATTGTTAGAAGAATTAAGAAAATGCTATAAAAACTGCAACAATTTGACGGTGGAATTCAGTGAAAAATTCAAGGAACAATTGGAAAAAGTACAAAAATTGCGGGAAGAATTAGAAGAACTCATAGACAATTCCATCTTTTTGTCGAAAACATTCAAACAAGTCCATCAAAATGTTATACAGTTTTTGGAACTTCGTCAAAATATTGACCATTCTCCGCCAGAAGAATTCGAGAAACGTCAGAAACATTTCGAGCTTTTCGAGGTACAATTCGAGGAACACGTAAAACACATTTATAATCATTCGGGATTTTTCAAACAACACGTGAAAGATGTGAAGATAGTTTTCGTTTCGCTTTTATTAAGTGCCTTCCTCACTTTGATATTGTGCAATTTGTACCTAGAAATTCCCATATCTGATGTAATTCTGAATGTGTCTTTTGTATTTTTATTAATCTTAATCTTATGTGGTTTAAAACACAATCTCATTATCCAAACCAATTTTAAAAGGGCAGTTATCATTGTGATGAGTAGTGCCTTGATCAGATTCGCCACAGTGAATTTAACCGTTTCCTCAAGCCCTTTTGGAGAGATGCAAAACAATAATTATATAGCAGCGTATGATTGGCTTAAAGACCTTTGTATTTTGTTATTTGTTTTATATTTAAGTTTATCTCCATTTCGATTTAACCAAAGAATCCAGTCCTAATATATTATCCATTTAACTTTTGAATATTAAAGCATTATCAATATCTGTTGTATAATTGTTATCTATAGTTTGTTTTGATGTGTTTTGTTACTGGGATGGTATTAGGGATACTCGTTTATGTTTATTATTGTTGTTAAATGGTGTTTAAATCGTGCAGGTATTTTATCTTGTCTATTTTGCGTTTTGTTTGTAGTTGTTTCATTGTTTGTAGTTGACTAGTTGCGAATTGATTTTTGTTGATGATTTGTAGGATTTTTATCTTTTGATGTATTTGATGTATTTTATTAAAGTTTAAAAAAACTATAAAATAAAAAAAATTATTTTTTGTAATTTTTTTTTTGTTGTCGTGATTACAAATGTCGCGCCAACAAGTTGTAGCGATTATCATTTACTCTAGTTACATGCACACGCTTTTCTGGAAAATGACGTCATTATTTATCAAGTGGAAACTAGAAAGAATACTCCATTTTTTACTTTTCCACTTGAGAAATGATGCCGTCATTTTCCAGAAAAGCGTCTTCATGTAAACTTAAGTAAATGAGTTTGTGGGTGTCGCGACAAATATTTTTGCAGCAAAAGGAAACATGGGTAATTTTTAATAATTCGCGCGTAACTCATGTCGCGCAAAAAATTGTCGCGTATTAAATTGTCCAGTATTTTGTATTGTTTATTTTGCATTTTGTTTGCAGTTGCGAATTGATTATTGTTTATGATTATTGTTATGTTTTGATGAAATATGTGCGAATTAGTTTTTCATGTTGTAAACAGTTGGCACTGGTTCGCCATAGTGTCGTCACACCTTTTAGCATGAGCCAAAATGAATAATTGAGAGCACCACGAAGTTTTCATTGTTGCTGGCTTCTGCAATCGTATCCTGGCCAAATTTCATTATGCACATCACAGGATGAGTACAGTTCACAACAAATATACACAAAATTGGAATTGGACTGAAATCTCAAGCACACAGAGTCAATTTAATTAAAAAATATATCTAAAAAATCTTGAATTATTTTTCAAACACTATAAAATACTTAAAGTGGCACTAATTGACACTTATTTATACACTTCCAGCAGCGACAAATATATGTACATCAGAAACAATCCCAGAAAGAGTCACAGCACTAATAACAAAGGTTTTGTACTCATCCATTACGCGCCCTCATCTAAATGGTTCTCCGTATCCATTGTTGTCCTCGGTTCTGTCGTTGTGGTCGTTCGATGTTTAATGGGCACACAAAGTTGTCCGTCTTCACAATATGATGTCCAAGAGCTGGTGTTCCCATGTCTAACTAGCCCAAGTTAGACGTGAAAGAACTGTAAAGGGTTAACCGGGATAGCTACAGAACCACTGGTCCTTAGATCATTGAGGTTTCTCCAGTGGGCCAAGAGTGCAGGGACAAGGCTGTGTCCCTGTGTGAATGATAGTTAAAAGAGCAGACTAAGATAGGGTTTGGGATCAAGCCTGAAGTGATAAGAAAGAGCAGGGTTGGCCAGAAAGCGGCCAGAAGCTGGAAGTGAAGGCAGGTGGGCTCAAGTAAGTGGTCGGGTTACCCATACTCCAAATCGGAAATATACAATAGAACTCCCTTCGGAGTGTGTCGGAGTATGTCAGTCAAACCTCACCCTGACCGGGTCGCACCCAGCACCAATATTGCCATGAGTACGGTCATGGCGCACGGAGTACAAATCGTGAGGGCTCGAGGTAACAACAAGTGTATACAATATCAATATAAAATCAGATCATGAGCCCTGCTGCAATGTATTGCAGCAGCTTATATACCCCAGACAATCCTAGTTGATTGGACAATCACCTGGGATGGACCACATTAGTATGTCATCCAATGACATATTAATGGGGCCCTCTTGGAGGTGTGGAGGGAATCCACCGCACTTATGTTGATGTTCTTATGTCGGAAAATGTGTACACACTTTCCTGTCTCAGGTAAGTAATTGTTATACTTCAATAAAAGTGGCAGGTTTACTGCAACTCCTTTCTTTCTCTAATTTTGCAGGTTTCCCTGCATTACCAGCATCGTCTGCTCTGTTGCCGAGCAACGGAGCGAGTCGGCCGGCCCACGCGCTGGCGGCTTCTAGTGGTGGATTATAGCACTATCGACATAAATACTGTATTTATAGAGTAGGTAAATAAAATGCGCTTTTGTTGAGTAATTTCTTGATTAGAACCGAAATTATCCGCCTCTTCAAGCCTTCTTGGAGAGCTGCAAAACAATTATCATATAGCACAGTACTTGTATGATGGGATTAGGACGTTTTGTAGGTGTTTGTTTATATTGACTTTAAGTTTATTATATATATATATATATATTTAGATTTAAGCTATAACCCAGTAAAACCACATGATGTACTTTTTGATTTGATAAGATAAAATTATACTTTTGAATGCACAAATACTCTGGGCATTGAGAAATGTAGTATTCTTTAAAACCCAATCCTTTGAGAATTATCGATTTACTTTTGTTTTGTTTATTTTACTATGCTGAGAATTGTTTATTAATTGTATTGAATCCACCATTCCTGTTGAGGAATTAAACTAAATTAATTAAATTAATTAATTACTAAAATTTTGGTAACAATCAGTTGTTACTATAGGTTTAAGGAGTTCCCTTGGTAGAAAATCATTTTCTCACTTTTCTCAAATTAAACGTTGAAAACGTCACAATACGAAAAAATGGCTCTCTGTTGTGATTTATCGATTCCATTATTAATAAAAAAAAAACACATGGTACGATAAGGCTTGTTTACTGATAAAAGTGATAAGAATAGTCAATTTTTTAAAATAAATTATAAAGACCTTGTTTTTTTATACATTCTGTTGGGTCATTCAAACTATCATTACGTTAAAAACATATTATGAAAAAGTGTTCACACAAAAGGCAAAGTCGAACCATACGAGCTCTGCGTCGGTGAAGGACTCTTGTCCGGCTCGAAATGTTGTTGATTTTTGTAGATAGTGGGCATGACTGGCGCTAATAACGGTTTCTTATACCAACGACGTGGCAATGACCCAGGCACATCTGGTAAGCTAATGTCGTCCTTGGCCCGTCCGAAATCGGATTGTTTGTGTTTCTTCTTCACGATTCCGTGCTTTTCGTGCAGCCGACTTCGTTCACCCTGCACCAAATTATCGAGCAAATTAGCCGTCTGCGGATGTTGAAACGTTTTCTTCTGCATCGAGCTCACTTTTTTCTGTCTGAAATATCAAACAATTTATTCGAGTAAATAAATATTCAAAGGGCCAAAACAATGTCTGACCCTTTCAACCCTTCGGGTGATGGTGCTTTCGAACTGAATCCCGACGACGTGACTTGAAGAATCGTCAAATCGGCCGACAAATCGGACGACGTGTGAATGGGCGGTATCAAATTAATCGTGGGCGACTGAAACGACAAGAACGTTACCGTACAAATTCACAAGCCTTAAATTAACATCATGAATTTGTTATTAATACAATTTATATTTTGCTTCATATCTTAATTGTAACCTACTTTTCGCGCTTTGTTCGCGGCAGGAGCCATTTTAATTGGAATAAGTTTCGGCGACGCCAAACGATTCCGATCGGAAGACTCGACGTCCCGCTGATTAAAGCGAATTTTAAATTCGTCGATTGCGGGCATTTCTTTGCTCTGACTCTGATTCTGATTGTGTTGTTTACTTTTCCAAGAGGCAGCGTTTTCTGCCGGCAGACTCGGCACGTTGGACGATCCGCTGGATTTTAATAATTTACGAAACGTCGATTTCTTACGAAATTCCTTCTGCAATTTCTGCCGCAAATCGAATAAAAATTTCTCCGGAAACCTATCCCAAATGAAGTATTTGTGATTGAGAAGCTGCGTGCACGACGACCGGTCGTTCGGATCGAGTTGCAGACAGAGCTTGATCAATTCCGTAGCGAGAACGGAAACCGATGACAGTTTATGCGCGGCGCCCATTTCCCTGTCCGTATTGAATTTCATTCCCACGAACATCGGATTGGCGCTCAGTTTCTCGCGGTGACGCTCGCTCAACGGACCCAAGAACGCGGTTATGTAGAATATCTGATCCACATCGGATTCGCCGGGGAACAGCGGTTCGCCAGTCAACATTTCGGCCACGAGGCACCCGACGGCCCATACGTCCACCTCGCGGCCGTACCTCGTGTCGCCCACTAGAAGTTCGGGTGCCCGGTACCACCGGGTGGCAACGTAGTCCGT
Organism: Strigamia maritima; assembly: GCA_000239455.1. Taxonomy (NCBI): domain Eukaryota; kingdom Metazoa; phylum Arthropoda; class Chilopoda; order Geophilomorpha; family Linotaeniidae; genus Strigamia; species Strigamia maritima. The sequence goes on from JH431820.1 coordinate 245,893, forward strand.
GTATGACTGGTCCGGGCTTCCAACGAGCCGCGCGAAACCGAAATCGCACAATTTCACCACTCCCAATCGTGACACCAACACATTCTCCGGTTTTACGTCCCGATGGATGATCTGCGACATTTCACGAATATTGAAATAAATTTTTAGACAAAAACTAATTATTTTTTTTTTTTTACGTTATGAGAATGACAAAAGTCGAGTGCTCGGAGCACCTGCCACGTGTGTTGGCGAACCCTCTCCTCAGTAAGTCCTTCGGGTGACACTTGCTCCAGTTCGTCGAGGATTGTGTGATCGACGAACTCGAAAACCAAATACAATCGTCGTCGACGTCGGAACACTTCGATCAAATTGACCAGATTTTCGTGTCGGAGTTTCTGCGAAATAGAAAAATTAAAACCATCTATTTTCAATACTTACTTTGAATAAAAATAAAATTATTTATAATTTATAACCACTCGAGCAAAGATCGGCGATTATCGAAAATCTCATCAGCAGACCCATCCGTCTGGAGCACATTGATGAACAACAAACAGAGACTGCCAACTTGAATCAAAACATGAACCTAAATATCCCGTAAGAAAGACGGATGGGTCTGCTGACGAGATTTTCGATAACCGAAAGCACTGCCGATCTTCACTCGAATGGTTAGTTTTTGACCTGTCAGAATAAACGACTTTAATATTTTTACAGAAAAATTAGTTTTATATGTTTGTAATTTTTTTTTTTTTTGTTACTTTCAACATCCGAATTTCCCTGAGCGCGATTTTTTTCACCGTCGCGTCGTCTTCGCCTTCGAGAAACTTTTTGATCGCGACGAGTTGTCCGCTTTCTTTGTGCCGACATTTCATTACGATTCCGTAACTGCCTTGGCCCACGATTTCCACGTTTTCGTATTTCTCCATTTCAACATGGACTCTTTAAAACAAAAACAAAAAAACAAAAAAAATCAATTTTTAACGTCGATTAATCCTGTACCCCACAATTTTCGCGTTTCCTTGGCAACCCGAAAATACATTTACATTATATCCACAAAATTGCTTCTTGACTCACCAAATCCATCTCGGTTCGACATAAGAATATTCTTTTTCCCGAATGCAGTCAATCTATAAATCCGAGCCGGAAATAAAAGACTAAAACACTCGGTGATTCAAGGTGCTACGATTCATTCATTGATTAAAATTAATAGAGCGACCGGTCAGGATCGTGCCAACAATGCGGAGCGTAAACATTCCGTTAACGGACAAAACCTAATCTTTCAATTTCCATTAAAAACTCGAGCCGAAACAGATCATTCGTCTACCGAGCTTAAGGAATTAGTAAACCCGATAAGGTTAAATGGGACTAGACGACCGAGCTCACGGAATTCCATCTATCGACGAACCAAACTTTACGTCATGCTATGTCGCGTATCACGAGCTTCAGTGATAAGAGATGACTCCAGAATTTAGCTATCCATAACCATCAGTAGTAGAAAGACTGACATAAAACTAGTCTAAATTAAAGATGGTGGATCTTAAAGTTTTTCCCACACAGTGGCGCCAAATGTTTTTACTTCACGGCGTTATGTGGAGTGTTATGTGGAGTGTTATTCTAAAATAAAAAATATTTCTCAAACACAAACCATTGAAAAAATTTAATGATTCTTGTTGATTTAATTATTTTATTCCCCAAAACCAAAGCAATAAAAAACAATTGTAGTTGAACCTGAGATAATACTTATTTAGATATTAAATGTCAAAATTACATTTAAAATAAATAATCTAAACAAAAAAATTTAAAACTAAAAACATAAATTGTATTTAGCATTTATTTTATTTCAGCTATATTTGTTTATAATAATTTCTTGACCTGCTATTGACAAGGTGCTGTGAGTGAACGCTCTACCACCTAGCGGCGGTAATTTGCGAATTCCTTCATTTTTAATTTCGAATCCAATAGCATTAATAAAGCTACGACTGTATCGGCCTTTCCACTACAGGAGGTTATGGTTACGAGCCATCGCACCAGACTCGAAACTCCTGTACACTACAAACACTCGTGCTGTCATGTGATAAGAGGTCAGACGGTTTTTATAATATGGCTCTTTTCAATAAGTTATTTTCGGGCCGTAGAAGAGATCCTTATAACGAAAAAACACTTTTCGATGATGCCAGGTATCGTACATCAATCTTATAATTTTTTTATTTTTCTATTTAGAACAATCGCGATGTAAATAGCCACTTAGTAATTTTTTTTTTTCATCGAATTCTATAGTTTCCAGCAATTAAAAAAAGAATAATCCACAAAAAAAAATAACAGTTTGCATTTATTTTCAACGCTTCTCTTACCGAATGTTTTTTTTTGTTTAAAAAAAAAAAAAATTGCTGTGCGTTTATTTTGAGATTATTAAAAAAAAAAAAAAAAAAAAAAAAAAAAAAAAAATCACATGCTTAGCATTGAATCATCCAATTAAAACGGAAAACATTGAGAAATGAATGAATTTTAATTGGCAGGATCTTGATGAATGAATTTTTTTTTCTTTTAATTTTCCAGTTGGATTCCACCAGATTTCAGCAAAGAACAAATCCGTTTACTTTTATTCCGAGAATGCGAGGGAACAAATAGAAAACTCCTGTTCGATTCGTCATCTATCAAAAAAAGTCGACCCTCCTGTGGTAATGAATCAAGATAACTAAAAGAAAAAAAAAAATTATAATAATAATAATAAAAATATAATTCATTGATCGATTACTCTTTTTTTTGTAGGTACAAAACAACGGACTGGTCCAACGATTTCGATCTTGTCCTGTTCTGAAAAGCGAAAAAACCACCGACGAAGGAATCCAAATCACTCGTGACGGAATAGTGTATCAATTTCTTCGTCCGAAAACAGACGGCAAAATGTTGGGCGAAATGGTGTTCGGCTCGGTGGCCATGTCGTATCGTGGCACTACGTCAAAGATTCACAAGATTCGCGCACCGCCCCAACTCATGATGACCAAAGTGTTTCCGTCGCCACAGCCCAAGTCTGAGCATGCGTTAGTTATTCATGCAATATACCATAAAAGCCCAATTGGTGCAAGTGTTTTAACAATGATATATTATAGTATCCCCGCAGATTAGGGACTTTGCGTTTTCACTTTTTGTGACTTATTTATAAAGCTGGCTTCTCACTTGCGATTTTTCCGCTTTATCGCGCGAATTCCGCGCGGAAAACTAACGTCAAAATTGCGCTATTTTTAAAATTGAAAATTTTTTTTCTGTTTTTTCTGCATGTGGGAACCTAAAAAAATTTTCAATTTTAAAAATAGCGCAATTTTGAAGCAAAATAAGTTTTAATTTATAACTTACAGAATTGTCTATACGTCAACAATTTTACGTAAAATGATTTTATAAGTAAAAGTTATATGTAGATGGTGCACCAAACAAATCAAATTATTGGGGCCAAAACAATGCGATCTAAAAAGAAATTGACCTTTCCACTCTGCCATTTTTATTTTTATTCTATAAAAACCATATAAAACTGAAAGCGCCAAGTCCCTATTACGGTTAGTTGACATTGAACGTAACGTAACGTAACTTAACTTACTGTAAGGACGTAACGTATTTGTAAACCGGCAATTTCTCATTTCATCTATTTTTATGCGAGATACAGCTGTATTCTCATTGGTTGCCGTTATTTCTTAAATTACGTTACTTCCTACTTCAAAATCAATTTTGAAGTAGGAACTTAGGTTTACGTCCGTAATTTTAAACCCACAATGCATTGCGCAGCCATCTTGCCTTACGTTCCGGAGTGATGTAAACACTAATGCGAACTAACTAACTATTATTGTTAACGCTCTGTAGACGGGACACCCTTGGGTTGATCCAAAATTGTCCTGTTTACAAAAATTGTTTTTCACCCACACTGTATTTGTAACCGCGTACTAATTAAACTTTTACGGTAATTAAAAAAATTACAATCGCATTATTAATCATCTTTTCATTTCGCAGAGAGCGTAAATACGCCGACAGCCTTCCGAATTCGTTAGCCGACTGCATCTACGTGCACGAGAGCGACCACCTCGAGCGATTATCGTCGTCCGCCGAATCGTCCGACTGGCTCGCCCGCAGTTGCCACGAATACGGGCAGCGGAGCGCCGACGAACGTCGGCAATTACGCTGTGCCGGCAGCCTCAACAGCCTGCTCGAGCACAGACCAACCGAAAAATGTCCGTCAACGCCCGCTATCTCCGCTTCGCTTTCGCACTCGGGCAGCTACCACAGCCTGCAACGGCGGATGCATCGATGTCGCGCCACGAGCATGGAGTTCGGGTTCCCGCGCAAACACGACGACTTGAACGAGGGTGTGACTTGTTCGAGGCGCACCAAACTAGCCATGGCTCTCGTTGTGTCGCTCGATGACCAACACGATCCACAATTTCAGACTTTCTTCTTCTCGCACGTGACTCTGATCGAGGGTCACTTGAATAAACTGCGAATAGACGCCGAAAAGGCGTGCGTCAACAAAAAGACGTTTCTCAAATGCATGTTTGACGCGTACGAAGATTTGCGCAATTTTCTCTACGATCTGTATACGGCTCCACGACTGCCCAATCCTGTTTGGCTGAGCATGATGTCACCGCATCAGCCACACCACGTCATTTGTCTTCGTTTCGTTACCGAATTTATGAATCTTCTTAATCAGTTTGACAACAAATCGAGTAAATTGTAAGAAAATCGCTCACGACACAGTCCAACCTCGTTATAACGAACCATCACAAAAAAATCAGAACAGATTTTGTTATAACAGGGTTTTCGCTATAAGCGAAATAAAATCTACCATTGGCGATTTTTGAAACAGTTCGTTAGCAGTGTTTTTTTTTGTTATAATAAGAGTTCGTTATAACGAGGTTGGACTATATATTTAATTAAATAAAAATTAAATTAAATTACAGTTTTGTAAGCACTTTGTTGACGGCAATCCTCACGCACCACCTGGCGTGGGTGCCGACCGTCATGCCATCGGGGATCAATCCGAATCATTCGTATCACGAGAAACATTCTGCAAAATGGCTTCACACATTGGCGAAATCGAATCCGTACAATCCGTTGTGGGTTCAACTAGGGTACCATTTCAAAAAATGCAAATTTATATATCGTAATTTAATTTTTTTTTTTTAATTATTAAAAATAGGGATTTATACGGCGCTATTGGCAACCCATGCAAAATGTCTAGAACGGTCGTTTTGGGCAAGAAAGCGGAACTGGTCAAACGGTTCCTGTACGTGCTCAGCTATTTCATCCGATGCAGTGAGGTGTACGAAAGCACGGACGCCAAGATGGCCGAGGAGAAGCGGCACTTTAACTCGCTTTCCGACCCGTCACTAATGACGAACTGCAACACGTCGTGCGATTCGTGCGCGCAAACGGTCGTGGCTGGCACGAGTCTGATGAACGACGAAATGACCACGTCGACCGTCCTGCGGCCGGGGCGACATTTGTGCGAGTCGTGCCGGCGAGCGGGTGGTGCTGTTCGCACGGGGCGCATATTCGAACCGACGGAAACGCAGAACGGCATCGATCGCGATTCGGGGATCGGCGGATGCGAATCGGACGACCAGACTGGCACGTCACCGTCGTCGGCGCGTGTTCGATTCACCATCGGCGATGTCCCTCTTAAACAGATCCGCAAACACACGTGTTCGTGCGGTAACAACAGTAACGGCCTAAAAAGGGTTTCGTCGGACGTCGCGGAACGCGATTCGGGTTTCCAAGGCGAGCGGGTGACCGTCATGTCCGATCGCGTGCACGCGGCGACCATCGAGCATGAGACTAATGTGGCCTCCGCGAGTCATCGAGCGCGGCATAAGAGCGAGAGTTCCGCAATTCTTAATTCGACGTTTGTTGCTCCGTTAGAGGTCCCTTTACCCGCGTTAGTAGTTTACAAAATATGTTTAAAACTTATAATCAAATTTTTTCTTTCGCAGCTTCGAAGGAAAACAGGCGTTCAACTGCACGGCAGAATATTACCGGAATTTCGCGTGGTCTCTAATGGCGAACTACAGCGATCATTACATGTCAGATTTCGCTCTGCAAGGCACCAGCGATGCGGATTACGGATGCCGGCTGGCTACTGATCTGTGCGTGTCGGCCGATAAACCCGTACTCGATGATCCCGTTGCTGAATCCGTGTGCATCTTGGCCAACGTCGACAATTGGTAAAATAAATATCTCACCATTAGATCCTGGATATTTATGCTAAATAAAATTCGCATAAAATATGCACCAAAAATTCCAATTTATGCAATATAAAATAGCAAAATATGCGAAATTACATGCTAAATTTGGTGACATTTTATCCAAAAATTTTTGAATTTGGTAAAATTTGTTGAATTCTCAAAAGTTTTCCAAATTTGTCGTTGCAAAATTCCATCACAAAATTTGATAAAATTAATGCGTTCAAGACACGTTTCCGGCGGAAAATACATTTATGCATTGAAAGCATGCATTTATGCATTGAAAGCATGCATTTATGCATTGAAAGCATGCATTTATGCATTGAAAGCATGCATTTATGCATTGAAAGCATGCATTTATGCATTGAAAGCATGCATTTATGCATTGAAAGCATGCATTTATGCATTGAAAGCATGCATTTATGCATTGAAAGCATGCATTTATGCATTGAAAGCATGCATTTATGCATTGAAAGCATGCATTTATGCATTGAAAGCATGCATTTATGCATTGAAAGCATGCATTTATGCATTGAAAGCATGCATTTATGCATTGAAAGTATGCATTTATTTATTTTGGCAGGATTTGGCAAAATATGGAAAGAAAATAAAAATATGCATTTATGCAGGCTCTACTCATCATTTTTTATTTTTTCCCTAAAATTATTATAATTTTCTAGGAGCGTTCAAGTGATCTCGAACAAAAGTTGTGAAATGTCGACGGGAACATACGCTAGTTCCCCTGTGAGCATGTCGCAATTGATAGCCAACACGACGGAAAGCGTTCAACATTTGTGGAAACTTAAAATGTCCCCTGAATTCGTAAGTTTTCGAAGATAAATAAATAAAATTATTTATAAAATAAAAAATCCATTTTGTTCTTTTCTTCGCAGTGCCTGATGCATTTGGAGGACCGGCTGCAAGAAATCTATTTTAAAAGTCGTCTTCTGGCCGAATATTTAACAGAAAAATCTACTTGCGACATCGAGCAGATGACGAGCGATCTCGGGCTGGACGCGAGCGACTTACCGTTGCTCATGGCCGTCGCGTCAACGCATTCGGCTCCCGTCACCTGCATGTACGGTGTCTCCTACAGATAGTCCTGGCTCTCGTAATTTTAGGTGTACATTTCTAATTTAAATTTTTAGCATTATTATTGTACTTAAAAAATAAGGTAAAAAATTGTAAGAAATAAATTTTATCGAAATGATGTACGAGTAGGGTTTCTCTACCGGCATGTGCCGGTACCGAAAACTGTTTTTTTGGGAGGTTTTTTGAAATGCTGAATATTGTTTTTAATTTGATATTAGTATTGATTTTGCCCGCACTGCCCACACATTGATTTTAACGACTATATTTATGAAAATGGACCTGCTTTTGCAGACAATTTGCTGCAAACATTTCATAACATTACTGCAAAAAATATGAGTTGCAAATTGTTTGCAGTAAATTGTTTGAAAATAAATAGTTGCATAGGAAGACTTCAAAATTTTGTCTGTGCAATATACTAGCTGCAAATTTCTGCTGATGCAGAAAATTATCTGCAGATGAATTATGAAATTGCTGCAAACATATTCTGCCACTTTTAGTTGGCAGAACCGATTGTTGCAAAAAACTGCACGTCATTTCCGTAAGGGTACAGTATATGCTTTGCAATCCGGACATAGTGCCGTCCGGACAGCTGTATTGTCTGGACAAAATTCTGCGTCCGACCCTGGTCCGGACATAGGACAGTCCGTGTTAATGGTACCTCCGTGGGCCTAGCGCTCTACACACCGGATACATTTCTGGGACCCGCCTATGTCTGGACCGCACAGCATACACTGTATTATGATCTAGGAAGACTTCAAAATTTGTCTGTGCAATACACTTGCTGCAAATTTGATGCTGAAACTCATTTGCAGATGAATTATGAAATTGCTGCAAACATATTCTGTCACTTTTAGTGCGAAGAACCGATTGTTGCAGAAAACTGCACACCATTGGGTATTATGGTCATTTGGCATCCGGGTAACTCATTTTACACCGATTTTCAATATTTTGCAATTCTTAAGGACATGATAGCCAGTCGATAAGACCGGCAAATGCATAATAGGCATTATCTTTTTTAAAATACCGGCATAGTATAAGCTATATACTACGATACCGGTATACCGGTACTATCAAAATAATATTACCTCATACTGGTATTTCCAAAACCAAGGTATTTGCTATGTACGATTTGTTTTTTTAAATACAAGAACATCTTTTCGGTTTAAACTACTGAAGCGCCTTATCTACAGTGATAAATCTTCCTCGTAAATTGTTGATAAGATTCGTATTTTTTCAACAATCATTCCCATTGTTTGCCACACGGTTTCTCGGGTGATGATTGTTCCTGGAAAATTCAATTCAAACTAGTTCTACAATTTGTTTAAAAATTTTTATGTACCGGTACCATAATTTTTGGAAAAATCTTCCGCAAACATTTCATTTCCAGTAACAATGGCAGAAGTGATCGGCTCAGAAAATCTACAAGCCGAGAAAGTCCTGGACTACACCGAGAAAATGAGCGACCTATCCATCTACATCGGGCCTAACAAAAACAACTCGATCAAAATCGCAGCTCACAAGTTGGTACTGAGCGACGCGAGCCCCGTCTTCACTCGCATGATGATCGAAAAACACTTCAAAGAAAGCGAAACGGGCGAAATATTCATAACCGACATCCGACCCAACATATTTCGAAAGGTTTTAGTGTAAGAAACCTTAAAATCCCCTTTTAAAGAAAAAAAAAAAAAAAAAAATACACGAAAAACTAACAAATTCCTTTTTCCTTAGATACCTCTACAAAGGCATGCTAAATCTCGCCTCGATGGACGAATGCCTCGAAACACTTCAAGTCGCCGACAAATACTTCATGAGCGAACTGAAAAACATTTGTCTCGACGAAATGCTCAAATACGAGATAACTGACGAGACTTTCTGGCTCCTATTCGACAACTACCACAGTCGCGGCCTAGATCTCATTAGTGAAGAATTAATAATCAAAATGTATAATTATCTCGATGAAAACACGCGAGAAATCCTCAACCACGACAACCTACAGCTTCTCGAACGACCAGTCCTCGCGCGCATCATCCAACGTGGTTCGCTCAAAGTCAAAGTGGACGAGCGCCTCGTTTTCGACAGCGTGATCAAGTGGGCGAAAGCCGAGTGCAAACGCCGCCAGATGGAGATGACTGCCGAAAATCAACGTATCGTTCTGGGAAATGTTTTATTTCTAATTCGCTTTTTCCGAATGTCGAAAGATAAATTCAAAGACGGACCGATGAAATCGGGTGTTTTGACGCTCAAGGAAATCGATTCGATGCTGCGCGATTCGTACCCGCGGAAGACGGTTCTGCCGCCGCCGTGGAACAACCAATTGCTCTCGTGTCCGCGAGAGACATTTTGGTCACTCAATACGATGATTGTGTGTCGGAGAACCGACTGGGAGACCACGTGTTTTGTGTACGCGACCGATGTGGTCGTGCAAAGCATCGATTTTTGGTTCTCTAAGGCTTGCGACGCCAATGTGTGCTTGAGCGAACTGAGTGGGCGCGTGATAAAGAGTTGGCAAGTTGTTAATGGCCAGGATGATGAGCAGAGCGAGTTGAGGGGGTTCACGAGATTGGAAGGACCTTTGTTTATGAGGGAGTTTACGTGTTATAAACTTGTTATTAATCATTTGAAGGATAAAGACGAATTGAAGGTTGAGTTCTGTCATGCGGGGCCTTGGGGTGACAGGTTCGGCGAGCAAACTGTGTTTTTCACGTGTTTGTTGTCGGATATTAGGAATATTGAGGTGTGTAAGAGTGTTGCGTACTGGAAAAAGGTATTTGCTGGGAAGCCGAGTGAGAATGAGGATCAAGTTATTCCGACACCATCGAAGGTCTGCTTGATTTTTGCTATGAAGACTTCTTTTTGTTGATCAATTGGATAGAATTGGAGGAGTTGTAATTAGCTTTGGTTTCGATTCAGATTATAATTACAATATTTTTCTGTTCTTTTTATTACGGTATAGCAATCATAGATTTAATAAAATTGTTAAAATGATTTAAAAAAAATGAAAATGATTTTTTTTTTAAACGAATCAATTAGAATTAGTTAGCAAAATATATTCAAAGGGCTCATATTGAAGTTTTTTTGTTTAAATTAGATAAATTTCAATAAAATTTAACAAAATTTAGACGTTATTAGGTGAATTACAACAAAATTTAGACATTTTTAGACAAATTTCAACATAATTTAACATTTTTAGACAAATTTCAACATAATTTAACATTTTTAGACAAATTTCAACATAATTTAACATTTTTAGACAAATTTCAACAAAATTTTGGAACAAAAATTGGAAATTTTGATAAATCTTTTAATTTCTTATTTTACTTCCCTCTTGAGTTTAAATAAACAACTAAATAACCACCTCGCCCTAACTCAAGCTCAATAATTCTTAAATTCATCAACAGGGCTTTATTGTTTACCTAAAAAATTTTTATAAAAGTTTCTTCCACAAGAAACAAAACAAATAATTTAAATTTGTATGAATTTTTTAACCTGCACACATTTAAGCATTCTGCATTAACCCAACCGATATGCAGATAGCCACTGAAACGCACGTATCAAGATTATTCCTAAACTCCCATCTAAGCGATATAACCCTCTACATTGGACCAAGCATGGATAACTCATCAAAATTTCCAGTACATCAACTAGTTTTATGTGCTGCAAGTCCAGTATTCAGTGCCATGTTCAATGGAAACTACGATGAGAGTAAGAAAAAAAGAAGTTCTCATCAAAGACACTGCTCCTTCAGTGTTCCATAAACTATTAATAGTAAAAAAAAAAAAAAAAAAAAAATTAAATAAATTTAAATAAATTTAATATTTTTATTTTTTTATTTTTTATTTTAGGTTTCTATACACAGGTATTCTGAACGTATCATCCATAACCGAAGCCATGCAAGTGTTACGTGCCAGTGATAAATACGACATCCAAAACCTAAAACGCGAATGCTTCGTAGAAATCATGAATTTTCAAATATCACTCGAAGATTTCTGGTCACTTTTCAACAACTACATCGACTTCGGTGACCAATTGACATCCAACGAGATGAAGGTGAATATTTTCCACTTCCTCGACACCAATGCGCAAGAAATCATCAAACACGGCAAGTTCGCCTTTATCAAGAAACAAACATTGATGCTCATAATATCCCGCAACACGTTCCACATCAAAGAAATCGATTTATGCGACGCCGTGGTCCACTGGGCGAAAATCCAGTGCTGCGTCGCGCACCAAGAGCCGACGTTGAAGAACCAGCGCCACATGTTGGGCGAGGGGCTTTATCAAATGCGTTTACTCACCTTTCCGGCGAACACACTTACCAATTTACCTATATTCGAACTTCTCACCCACGAAGAAAAAGAATTAATGACTCAAACGCCTAGTCAATTGGCGGCGCCGTGGAAATACGAGTTGATGCAGAAGGAGAGGACGAAATTTTGGTTTTTGACGTCATACTGTACTCCGAACATGTTGGCCGATCAATCGACGACTTATTTCGTGTTTGCTAAAGACGCTTATTTATCTAGTATCGAGATTTTGCTAGATGACGAATTCGGACACGTGACTAATGTGATTATCAACGCATTGAAGAAAAATGGAGAGAAGGTGAAAGTCAACTCGTCTTATTGTCAACAGAGGGCCGCGTGGGGTTATAAGCAGTCGCGGATTGCAGGGAAGCCGGTCGTGAATATTTCGTCGGTGTTTGTTAAGGCGTTTTGTTGTTATCAGTTGGTTTTGGAGCCGAAGAACACGCGGGCTTTTGTGTGTGATGATGAATTCGATTCGTACGGGTATGATGATGATGGGGAGCCGGTGTTTTATAGTGTTGGTCAAGAGGATGTGTTCGATGAGAAGAAATTGGTGTCGCGTGATTATTGGCGGACGGTGTTTGCGAGGAAGCCGCCCGCTCATGACGATAATGTTGTTGTTTTGGATCGTGTGTTGACGAGTAGTTGTATTTGGAATGTTTC
>JH431820.1:260418-273818 GCA_000239455.1 Strigamia maritima
AGTAGAAGTGTTTGATTATGTAAAAATCGTAATAAATGTTTAATTAACTTTTTAAACCGTAATTACTTGTTTTTTTTTTTATTTTTTTTAAAAAAAAAATCATGTGAATTTCATCTCTTATCACATCCTTGAGGTGTCATCCCAATCCATGCACCCAGCAACAGACAAAATAATTTCGCATTCACATATAGATGTCAGAAAATAGTAGGTACACAAACTGTATTACTTTTCTATTATTTAATAAAAAAATAAAAAAACTTTACTTTTTTTTTATGAGGCACAACTATGAAAAGGGATAATACAAGGGACACTATGGTAAATTAGAATAAATTACATATAAACTTTATTTAAAACTATCAAAAATAAATAATTTTTAAGCTCATTAAACCACGTTGTCAATCACAGTCCACTCAAAATGGCACTAAAGTATGAATTGGGTTGAACACTGATTGAATTTCGAGTGTCATTGTCAATCATCACTGATATGAATTGTCCTTTCTGAAAATATTTACATTAAAATTGAAAAAAAAAAATAATTAATTTAATAATTTTATCATTACTTGAAGATGTAAAAAACCAGCAACAGAAAGGGAGAAATGTTGACCGAGTTGCTCAGCTCCCAATACCGATTCAAGTGCTCTGTGGATTTAAAAATGGATAAAAACATTATTATTGAAAACCAAGTTGGTTTTCCAACTTACACATTGGTTTGACATAGTGAATCGATGCACACAAGCACGTGCAAAGCTCCTTTTTTATTATCAATCTTTTTCCGTTTTAATCGAAAATGCAAGTTGACAAACACTTGATAAATTCCTGTTCTGGTTATTGTGTATTGTCCATTCACCAAAACGTTAGTGTTGTCACCACTTCTTTGAAATGCACCATCGCCAAATGGCTGAAAAATTGTCATGGGTTAATTATTAGATTTATATATACGGTAACAAGATTATTAGTTAGCAAAAACCTTGAAATTTAAAAGTAAAATGGGATGATGTTGGAATGCATAAAAGATGCATTTGCACAATTGATGAATAAAAAATTATAAGTGTGAAAAATGTGCAAAAATGTGCAAAAATTGCTCAAAAATGTGCTAAAATATGGAAAAAATGCTCAAAAATGCGCAAAAATGTGCAAAAAAGTGCAAAAATGATCAAAACAGTATGCAAAAATATGCAAAAACTTACAAAAACATGTAAAATTGTATAAATTTAAACCGAATTACAAAATTCATAAAAAATCATCCTTTTATCCAAATTACTGTTTGCCTCAGAATTCTCATATTTCCACTTACTACATGAAATTCCTTCAATTCGCACAAACTCTTTTTCTGCACTGTCACTAGTTCAGACAACCGACCAAAAAACCCAGCGGTCACTTTAGGCAAAATGACCACACTATCAAGATCAAACAAAGGCGGCATGTAAACCCCAAACGACTTCTTCTTCTTCTTATCAACATTATCCAAAACGGTCGTTGAATCGGCCTGCATTGCTGGATCCAAGAAGGCTTCCATCCTTTTCTCAGCCACCTCTAATTATTTGCACATGGCATTAATACCTTGAAAAATGTAACATCCACAAATGCTACCCACCTTTCACCATTTCCCGGAATTCATTAAGCAAAATCTCTTTGGTTATATTGGCTCCAGGAGGACCTGGAGGGCCGGGTGGTCCCTGTGGACCCTGAGGACCAAGAGATTGCGGAATAGGCTAGACATAGAGACGCGACAAGGATTAGTAGACTTCAATTCTCAGAAAATATCAGAAAACGTAAAAAAAAAAATTAAAAATTTTCAATTTTTTTAAAAAGCTTCACAAATAATTCAAAATAAAAAAAAAAATTCAAACAAATCCAAAAATTTCCAAATAAAACAAAAATATTTTGAAAAAAAAAAAACCTAAAAAACACATGACACCTGTTGTAACACCTACCAGCGTTTCTTGTCTTTTTCCAGCACCACCACCCCCACTCTTGATTTTGTGTCGATTAGTTGCCCGGTTTGAATTTCTAACAAAAGCTAACCAGCTCAAGTGGGGGTCGAAAATCCTCTGAACCTATTGACAAGACACGTAAAAATTTAGCTGCATTTAGTGCAAAGATGAGTCCAGTGTATGAAGACTGGGCAGGTGTGGGTCTGGATAGTGGAATTTGACATGTAGTCACGGATTTGACAGGAATTTGTCAATTGCCCTCAGGTTTTGTGTGTATGTAGATGGAAACTGGGGGAAAGGGTAATTACAATAGGGAAAGAGGAAGGTAGGTCGCTGCAGGGATGCGGATCAGACACAAAGGGACAGGTGTAAGTCAACTTGGGAATAATTGTTCACTCTATTAATGGACCTTGTGACATACTGACTTGGCTTTTAGCTTTTTTAGGAATTAGGAATTACAAACTACATTTGTTCATTTTAAAATATATATTTACTGGTTTATTTAATACTTACAGGGGGTTTGGAGTCTTCCTGTTGCTCAATTTCGTCCATTTGCGTTGCAATTATGTTGAATTGGGCAAAACCAACAATAAAAAAGGTGGTTATGTGTAGTGATGATATTGAATTCATTGTTGGTTGAAAAGTTGTCATTGAAAAGTTGATTGGAGTTATTGTTGATTTTTTTAAGTTGAATTAAAGAGTTGTCATTGTTGGTGCGATGCAGCTTCAAGATGCTGTGCTGTGCGTTTGACTGAAATTCGTGTCGTGTGGTCTGTGCAAGGGTCGCATTGGTGAGAGGGTCACTGGTTAGTGAATGGCCAATGGTGATGCGACTGGGTTTTAGCCTGAGGGATTGACTCGAGGCGGTGAGCGGCTTTTTTTGTGTTTTGTTTAATCTTGGAGATAATCTTCAGATAAATATGGAGGACATCGATTGAACTCTCAATATTTGCGTGGATAATGTTAACGAATATATAGAAAAAATTAAAAAAATTAATTGGAAATTACGGTATTAAATTACGGTAATTGTGTGTGAAGTCTGCGATCTAATCTAGTTGCAAATAAACTTTATAAGAAGCTTTTTGCATTGAATTTCTGTTGTTTTAAGCAGAGTAAAGACATATAAATTAACTTTTTTAAAAAATTTTTTTTTATAAATATTTGTAGATTTTAAATAAAGGAAAAAATGCTATTTTAAGTAGCTTTTTGTACGTAAAATTGATTAACATAACGGGAAAATGTAGTTTCAATATAAAAATAGTTATTTTTCAGGTGTGGGACGGCTGGGGCTTTGCTTTGGGGCTTTGCACGTGCAGAGGCCCAATGAGGTGGCACCTGAGGTGGCACTGCAATAAACGCTCATTTTCAACCATGTATAACTAAGGTTTATTTAGATTTCAACTTGTAGCTAAGCTAAGCAATGCCGTGTGCTCAGTGCTCAAACAAAAAAATATTCATGGAAAAATAATAAAAGACATCTCAGGTGCAAAATGGTATGTTTCTGTGGTTTATTTTGATTTACGCAATAAAATTTAAGTAAAAAAAAAAAAATTAGCAGAGGGTGGTTTCGATCCACCGGCCTCTGGGTTATGGGCCCAGCACGCTTCCACTGCGCCACTCTGCTCAACAATACTTTTTTACTATAATGAAAAAATCATGATGTCTATTACGAAAAATGCAGTAGGTCACATCTAAATTACAATTACAAATTAATAAGTTATGGTTGAATTTATAATTAATTAATTAATTAATTTAGAAGATTTAATTGATTCATATAATATGGTTTTTTGTTTGGACGAAATGCAGTGAAGCGCAAGGGGTTGCTTTGACTACGATAAGTTTTGAGTCTTAAAAAGCATACGAAGGGTCGGAAGAAATCATTGCACCAGTCTAAGATTTTTTGTCAACAGACAAACTAAAATAATTAGAAACTGCAAATTTGTGACAAGTAAACTTTGTCCATTTTTTACTCTTTAAGTAATATGCCCATAACATTTGCTCGCGATCCAGAACCAGAAGAAAAGAGAAATCGCAATTCATAAATAAAACCGAAAAATTTTCTAAACCCAAAATGGTTTCCTCCGTCCACTTGTTACTATCATAAGTTAAAAACACATTCGAGTTGTAAAGAAATAATAATTAATAACTTAAACTTGCAACAGGGATGATAACAATACCGTCTAACAACCGACAATTTCGTGTACAGGTGGATTACCTTATTTGTGATCTTTCCGTCATTTTTAAGATAGTACAAGCGCAGCGACATAAGTCTGCCTTCGGCCGTTTCCTTCAATTCATCAAAATCATATTTTGTTTTTTTGTTACATTTTCTGGAAAAATGACGGAATTCGACAAATCAGAACTGAAATTGTTGTTGGGAATAGGAATGGGAGGACAATGTTCATTATGTTCATCGCACCAATTATTCTCAGTTTTACAGTTAAATCGAAATTTGTAACTGATTCGTTCGTATTGCTCCGGGTTGTCATTGTAACTGCAAATCCGGATCACGAGTTTGTCCTTGGTAACATTGCCAAATCGAGATCGAGAAGATTCTTCTTTGCTGAAAAGGTTCCGTAAAATAAGCGATTCTTTAACTAATGAATGATTCTGGACATTTTTCACAAATATGTTCGATAAAGAAGTTAAATCTACACCCTGGATAAGTTGGACAATCTTGTCTATCCTCTTGACTCGATCGATCATTCCCCCACCTGAGTAAAAAGTGCACAATGTCGTGGTCCATAAATTTTTCCAACTGATTTTCGCTGAATTCTCGTACAATTCTGTTGCTAACAGTTTCCAAGTTGGTCCATAAAATATCTAGAATGGTTTTCATTCCTCGGTCGTATTGGTAAAATTCGGCCAAGTTCCAAATTGGCTCAAAATAGTGAATTGTCAAAAAATAATTCTAAGCCAACAAATCCCAATAAAAGTCCAACACTCGATCAAGTTTCATGAGGTGGTTCAAGTTTCATTTATTTCAATGATAATGTACATGTCAAATTTTTAAATAAAAAAACTTTTCGTAGAAAGATTATTAAGACCGAGCAAAATTTACGTCTCGGAAAAATTGGTTTTTATACCAAAAAAAAAAAAAAAAAAAAATAAAAAATTAGCAGAGGGTGGTTTCGATCCACCGGCCTCTGGGTTATGGGCCCAGCACGCTTCCACTGCGCCACTCTGCTCTACGAGTTTGACGATGTTTATTTGAAAAAATAACCTTATAAATATTAAAAATGTACAATATCTGAAGCTTTATTTAACTTCTATTTAATTAAAGATTATAAAAATCAACAAAATCTGGTTCGTTTAAAATCCGTGTATAGAATAGCAAAATACTTTTTATTTAAAAATTCACGAAAATTTATGCGTACTTTTCTTCTTTTGGCCGAAATTTTGCCAAAATAATGAAAAAACAAATATAATGTTTATTATAATGTTTAATGTGAATCACTCTGTAATGATAACACATTAAAATATTTTCTTTGTACAAAAAAACAACAAAAAAAACTTGTTTTTTCTAATTTTTTTTTTAAGATTATCAACAAATATCGTCTGCGCCGTGGCTTTGCAGCTCATCCACGTATCTATTCATGATAAGACTTCGTTGTGTTATTATTCGCATGTTATGACAGTTAATTATACCATTGTTGTGACGGTCTCGAACCGTAGTTATGGCGAGGAATTGCCACTAGAGCGCGCTATGCGTCTTTAGCGGCATATTCGAACTATAACAATAAAGATAAATAAGTGGATAATAAATATCGCACTTATTCATGATCATTTCCAAAGTAATGGTCAATAAATATATATTTTATATATTGTATTGACCATTCGCCCCAATCCACATCGGAATGTTGGATGATACCGGAAGTGGTCATTACATTCCACAACCGGCATCACCCATTGGCCACTCTGTTATCTACACATTCCTTAGGGATTAGTGAGAGATTAACAGAGTATAAAAGCTCATGTAAAACAGGAAGTATTGCTGAATGCTATGAGAAACCCTGAACTGAATGTTTGACCTGATATGAATTATCTGTGATTATTTGCCTAAATGGTTTGTGCTTTTTACATTTGAGTGTATTTATATTGTGATACTATTTGAGTGTATTTATTGAAGTGTATATATTATTATTATTACAGTGTAGTGTATTTTAATAGTGTATGCCTTATATTTATATTCTTGAGTGTCATGTGTATTTATATTTAAAGTGTATTGCATTTCCCTGTGGCGCCTATGTTTATTGTTGTATTAAGTTACAACCCGATAGGTAAATATGAGATCAACATGGGGCCAATATATCTTCCTGCCCGTACATGTATGGAACTTGTATGTTGAGTTTTGGCCGCCAACTTCGAGGTACTTCCCTTTGTCGCGGTGGCCCGACGGCATCAGGGGCGACAGCGACGGCCACCGATCGATGGTGGTACCGCGATAAGATGCGACATTGGACCGGGGCTGCGGTGAGTAACTCTCTTGCTTATTTCCCATTTTCTGGCCCTGGGCCCTTAATGTAGAAATAACGCATGGTGTAATATGCGGAATGTGGGTTAAACCACTTAGGTCGCCACGTGGCTGTGGCTTGACCATTTACACCTCTTTTTCTTCCCCTAATGTTTTATTTCAGTTGTGTTGATTGTATTATACTTTCCTGTATAGATACAATCAATATATCTTGTTCCTTTTGGTTGTGACAGACTTTAAGTCGACCATATCCCTCAGGATCGCCAGGATATCACCATTGTGTTAAGCCTAAGCACATGGAACCAAATAGGCCTAAGGTATGCAAATCGATCTCATTTGCATATCTTAGTATATTTAATAATTGTAAGAGTAAATAAATTCTATTAATAAATTAAAACTATATTTGCATATTCTTTATTCTCGGTACTTTTTGTGTTTGTATCGTGTTATATGCATTGTTGGATCGGCCGACATTATAACAATGTCGACATTATAACAATGTCGACCCCGATTTCACACTGTCACATTGTCATCATGTGACAATTTTACAAATCAATGAACTAAAGATAGGAATTTCTTTTTTTAATAATAAATATTTTTATTCAAATAAAAACTAATTAAAATGATTCAACCAATTATCATAAATTATCCCAAATAAAACATTTTCACAAAAAAAAAATTACAACTTCAAATCACTTTATAAAAATAAAAAAACCCACACACACACACACAATTAAACATCGACACTCAAAAAAACTACAAAAGAAATATAGATAGATAGAAATATAGAACACCAGAATAAAACGTCATAAAAACTTCAAAAACCCAACTTCTTATTTATCGATCATAAGCGACGCATTATACTTGCTCACGGCTTTGGTCCCTTCACTTAACGCATGCTTAGCCAATTCGCCGGGCAGAATGAGTCGAACAGCGGTCTGAATGTCTCTGCTAGACATCGTCGGTCGTTTGCTGATTCGCGCCAGACGAGACGCTTCGGACGCGATTCTCTCGAAGATATCGTTCATAAAACTGTTCATGGTCGACATCGCTTTAGACGTAATGCCGATATCCGGATAAACTTGCTTCAACACTCGATAGAGGTAAATGGAATAGTTTTGAGGATTCTTCCTTCGCCTTTTCTTCTTGTCGCCTGCAACGGCAGGTGATCGGCCGGGTTTCTTTACAACGGTTTTTTCTTGGGAGGTTGACGGAGCCTTGGATGCAGCTTTGGATGAAGCCTTGGATGGAACTTTAGATGGAGCCATGATGTTATAAAGTCTTGTATAATTCGAAAAGCTTCAGTGGAAATGACTCGAATTGTGAAGTTATTGATTTGGTAATTGACTGTCGCTTTTATGGGAAAATTAATAGCGCCGACGTTAGAGAGACTAAAGCATGTCACTATTGGTCGCTGGAATTTTCATATGACGGTAAAATTACATGTAAATAATTTAATTTGCATGTAATTTTTTTTAATTTTTTTTTCAGTTATAATAATACATAAATTTATTTAGTTTTTGAAGTGTTAAATTCTAAAATAAAATTGATTTAAGTGAATTTTTTTTATTTCCAAATAATTTTTACATTTGGAAACATTTCATTAGAACTTTTGAAATTAATTTTTAAATTTATTACTTTTTTTCTTCCTCACTAGACATCGTTGTTGGAAAGCGGGAATATTTGTTATGTTCAGTTAGTCCTGATGATTTGATATTCCGATAATAAATTGAATACGATAAATTTTTAATCATTTGAAACATTCTTCATGTTTTTTATTCAAATAAATCCGCGTAATCTAATGAAAATGCTTAAAATAATGCAATTTTTTATTTAAAAAAAATTCAACTTCAAATCACTTTATTAACAAAAAAAAAAAAAAAAAAAACAATTAAACATCAACACTCAAAAACTAGAAAAGAAAAATAAACATAAAACACATTAGTAAAAACTACAAATAAAAACTACTAACAAAATGTTCCAACTTCTTATTTATCATCGGTCTTAGACTCATTGTACGACGCATTGTACTTGCTCACGGCTTTGGTTCCTTCATTTACGGCATGTTTAGCCAACTCGCCGGGCAGAACGAGTCGAACAGCGGTTTGAATGTCTCTGCTACTCAACGTCGACCGTTTGCTAATTCGCGCCAGACGAGACGCTTCGGATGCGATTCTCTCGAAGATGTCGTTCATAAAACTGTTCATGGTCACCAAGGCTCTGGACGTAATGCCGACATCAGGAAAAATCTGCTTCAACACTCGATAGAGATATCGCGAATAACTTTGAGGCTTTTTCTTTCGCCTTTTCTTCTTATCGCCTAGAGTGGGTGGTCGTCCACGACCGGATTTCTTGACGGTTTTTCCTTGGGACGTTGGTGGAGCCATTTTAATTAAATAAATTGCGTGAAAAAGTGAAATTACTCGATAATTGACATTTTATAGGCAAGTTAATAGCGCCGACGTTGGAGAGAATGAAACATGTCACTGATGAGGCCTGATTGGTCGCCGGAATTTTCGTGCTAATATTTTCGAAGAGTTTTTATGCAAATAATTTACAGTTAGTTTTTCCTGTATAGCTGTTGATTTTTAGTTTTGTGGCGACATCTAATGAGAGAAATTTAAATTTTTTTTTCTTTATTATTTCAGAGAAAATTAACAATTGATTTTTTTTTTCAGATTGTATCGTTTACAAAGAAAACTAAGTTAAAAGGAAAAATTTAACATTAAACAATATTTTTGTTTTTAGGTTTCTCTTTTTCTTTTTTTTTATTTATAGATTGCGTAATAATGACGTCATTACGAAGACGTCTATGAGCTAAATGCGCAAACCTAGTTACAGATTAGCTAGTTGTGCGCATGATGGCGGCTGCTTGTTCCGAGCTGTTTTGCGGCGATACATACCTAACCTTATAATATGATTTAAGAAACCTCATCGAACGATCTTACGAATTTCTTGTGTTTCCCGATGATTCGGAGTTAATCGAGGTAAGTTTTGCCGCTAAATAAAGCCTCACTTGACAGTCACTCCCTCGATAACGTCATCGAGGCTTTACCACAAGCCACTTCTTCATTACTTATTGACACATCTATTTTCTCTTGTTTTCTAAAAAAAAACATATTTAAGTTATTTTCTACACTTATAATTAATTTCATCAGCAAATCCCATAACAAATTTAATAACTACGCATTACTATTACATTTTATAATTTATTTTTCTTGCTATTAAATTATTGATTGAATCTAGGACTCAATATTGGATCCTAGATTGAACAATTCACGATAAAAAAATTGGGGTGAAATTAAAATATCTTTATACCACAAAGAGAAAAAAAAATTCTGATGCCGCACTCGATTGATTTATTAATAATGTGAGTCATCATGGGTTTGGGTTCCCACATGTTAAACAACTTATTCTTTCTTTGACTCTGATATCTAGAGCATTATAATAATAATAATAAAAAAAAATATTACAGTTTATAAATTATTAATTTTTGCAATTTTTATTTTTCAGGTTTTTATGTTTGTTTGTCTGTAAAAGGGGCACCTAGTTTGGACGTAGATTCTACTAACCATCTTCATCTTTGCACTATTGTTTGTTCTTCTTTCCACACTTAAAAAGCAGAAATTAAAAATAAATTATTATATATATTCGTAAAAGTGGGTGGTGGCTTGTGTTTGTAACCACCTTCAAAGATGAGGTATTCAAATATTTGTTTTTATGCTATGCATCCACTATAAAATTCAAGCTCTGTAACAATGAGGGAAAATGAAGGAAAAATAAATAACATTTGAATTGCTAGTGGATGAATAGAATCAATGTTGTTTTTTTTTTTTTTAAGACCATAATCCATTGCATAAGTTTAAATGACAGTGCATGATGTCAAATGTATAACATTAATTATTAATTTATGTTACCATAATTTTTTTAAAATAATACTTTTTTTATAATTATTTTTATATGAATAGGAATTACTGTGCCGGCGGACCCACGAATGGGCTCGTGTTATTCATGTAAAAGTGGTCAGCAAGAACACACTTACAACACCGTTGACATGGCCAATACCAACTCAGACAACAAATTTGTAGACCCTTTGAAAAATAGGGTGTGTCCTTACACCAGAGGGAGTACTACATCTTTTGGATTCAATAAGAAGCGCGTTCCCACAACGCTCAAATCTCTCAACCAAGATCATACGAATGAGATGGTCACCAATTACGAGTCGAAAATTGCCAACATGAATGCCAACAACATGACCGATGCCAGTCGAACATCGCCGAGACACAACAAATATTCGCACATTCCACGATTCGGGTTCAAAACGGCCAACAGCACAAATAGTTTAGGAAGTAGCGAGGAACTCGATTCATCAACTTCGTCGCTGAACAACGCGGAACCCAACACCAACAACAACATAATAGAAAAATGCGCCTCCAAGGCACCCGTCAACGGACTCAAGCCCAGATTGACCGATCCTACCGCTAAAAACAACAACCAAACGTCCAAACGACGAAGTCAGGAAACTATTTCTGAAACTCGGAGACCGCATACCGCCAAGGTGTATAACCAACCGAAGGAACCAGTGGCAAACAGACCAAAAAGTAGCGGAAGTAGAATTGCCACCTATACGAGCGGGATCAAACAACCGACCAAAGTGAATGCCCGAGTGACGGGACTGCCCAAACTTCAGACTTTGCGAATAGCGAACAAAGAGACGGAGGAAAACAAGAAAAAGCCTCATAAATTTAATTTTGAAAAGGCACCTTTGGCGAGATTCGACGACGTGGAGGCGATGCACGTCTCTTCGGACACGTTGCCGGACGAAGAAGTTTTCGACTCTGGATTGGGCAACAGCGAAAGCGATAAAAAGGAAGGCGACAACGAAACGTTGGCCGAAGTCAGCGAATTAGCAACGGATTGTAATACTGGATCTCTGGCAAGAGGGAAGATGGAACTGCGGACTCCGAAGCCGACTTCGATAAGTTTGAATGCTGTCGGCAAGAGCGAAAGGAAGGCTGTGGATTTAATGAAGAAAATCACTTCTCGGTTTAATCAAGAAGATGATTTTGGCAATGTTAAGGAGGAGAAGACTACGACTAACGAAGAGATGAGAATTGTAAAAAATGAAACTGGGGATACAAGATTAGAGTGTGGTGATAGGAAGCGGCCAATGATTCAGAGTTCACCCGATTCGATAAGATCTCCGGTTGAAATGGATTCGCTCAGTCCGCCTTCCGAAAGAGATACATTCCTAATTGATGATGAGATTTGCGATCAGCCACAACTGATTCAATGCCAATCTCCGGATTATAATTCGAAAGATATTTTTGCCAATGATCAGGATCTATTTGCTGAGGGCTAAGTTTTTTTTTTTTATTAGTTTTTCGGCCTCATTTTCTTAATATTTTTTAAATGTATTGTTGGCAACACATTTTCATCTGATTAAAACTGATAAAAGATAAAGTAATCAGGTTTTTTGACCTAATTAGAAGTAAGATAAACGAAAATGTATAGTATAATAATAATTTTTAATACAATTTTTGATTAAAATCACACTTCCGGTTTATCCACTTTGGCTAACCGCTCAATATCACAAAATTTGGGGATAGCAAAATCTTGTATTTTGAATATTTTTCATCTATTGAGTTAACTTAAGTGAGCAAGAAAGTATTCAGATAGGGATGTCATATCAGTCTTTTTTGAGAATTGTGTTTATCGGCGCAAGCGTCTCCAATGGTCATACACGCCATAATCTGACAAAAAGATACTGCCATTTCTGGGGCACAAAGCTGATGGTTTGTCTATGGGTTTTGCACTGGGTCTTGCAATCAGAAATGAAACTAAATTTAGATGTGGTAATTTTAAACCGGTAGATTCTACAGTTTGGAATATGTTTTCTTGCGAGTCACTGAGCTGCTTCTTTGAGAAATGGTTTTCTTATTTGTGCCTGTCACATAAATTTGCTTTAAAAATAAAAACTTTCAATCAAATTAAACAATAAAAAATTTTTCACTAAATTTATCATTTTTATGAGTAAAACTCAACTGAATCAGTGATAAATCTATATTTTTTAATGTCTTAATCTGCAACAAAAACGTAATAACGTGTGTTAGAATTTCCCAATTTAAAAAAAAAAAAGAGAAAATTATAGTGTTGTCTAAATTACAGAGCAGAAATATCTGTTCTGTTTTTATTTTTTCTTTTTTCTTTTTGTTGTGAGAAAACTTGTTTCAGTATATTATTTGACTTCTTCTTTTTTATTTTCTAATTTATAGATGGGGGTAAAGAAGGCATGGCTTTGTTCCGAAGTGGATCTTTAGACACATTATCCTCATCATCAAACGTTGGTTCCAACGATCTCATGTTGGATTTTGATCAAGGCGATGATAACACCCTGGTAGAAAACTTAAGCAGAAGGTAAAAAAAAAAAATAAAATAAATAATATGTTAATTAAACAATTGGAATGCATAAAAACATGTGCAAATCGTACATTTTAATGCAAAACAAGTGTTTAAATAAATAAAATGAGTCTCTTAAAATGTTTTTGTAACTTCTGTGTCAACAGAACTTGAAAGAGAAAATTATTTAATGGTTCAGACTTGATTAATGGTGCACAACCAGTAAAAAAAAAAAAAAAAAATAAGAGACTTTTGCCCTTAAATTTATCTAAGATAAAAATAAAGGTTGGATAAAGAGAGCCAATTCCTTTGTTGAAACCACTTTACTGATAATTAAAAACCACTGCGCTCAATTGCTCCGCTTACACAATACAAATTGAATCGATTCTTCAGTAATTCTTTCGACCCATTTCCAGGTTAAGTTGTGAGGAATGTGAACAGAACGCATCAGAAAACATGAAAACCAAAGAGCAGTGCAGACACAGGTCAAAAACTCTACGATCAGGATCACAACACGATTCATCATCGCTACAGTTGATCGACGAGTGGAACAACTTAGTTGAGACTCATTCCAAAGATGGGTATGACAAACT
>JH431820.1:282019-308124 GCA_000239455.1 Strigamia maritima
TTAACATTTAGTCTGCCCTTCTTTAAACATGCATCATGAAAATATTCGTTGCAAGTTGTGCATTCAATCATATTTTTAGTACGCTTTTTCCTGCACGAATGTCTATTAAGTGTACGAGTTAACAAATGCACGAAGTAGTGCAATGGCAATGATTGCGGAGTGATGGCGATTGATAATGCTCGTTTGCTTTGCGCAAAGGAATGTCCCTCTAAATATGATTTTGTTCAAAATTCACTTCGCGCTCACTTGGAAGCTACTTTAGAGCTAAAAAATATGGTTGAATGCACAACTACCAGTAGCAACGAATATTTTCATGTTGCATGTTTAAAAAAGGGTGGATTAAATGTAAAGAGAATCTAGAAAGATTCTTACATTTGCAAGCGGTTTAGTAATTATTCGGTTGTCTTCAATCTTATGTAATTTCATCAATAAAATATAATTTAAATCTCATTTTCGTATTTTTAGTTGTTTTTTTTGTTGGGTAATAGTCCACTGTGTTATTTCCTACACATTGTGTAGAAATAGACTCGTCTATTCCCACATTTCATTTTTATTTTCATTTTTATCTTCAAATGTGCGAATAGACGGTCTTTATACAGAGTCGGCTATTTCCACATTTGTGTTGCAGTGGCTATTTCCACACATTGTGTGGGAATAGACACGTCTATTCCCACACAATGTGTGGAAATAGCCACTGCGTTATTCCCACACATTGTGTGGGAATAGACATGTCTATTTCCACACAATGTGTGGGAATAGCTACTGTGTTATTTCCACACATTGTGTGGAAATAGCCATGGCCAATTTTTATTCCAAAACTAACTGCACAGACGAACAATTTTCAACATTGGAACATTGGTTGAATGCAATGTAACTAAAGGAGCGCATACAATGGCAGCAACGCAAATATGACTAATGAATATTTCAAAAATGTCCAAAAATATCCATCAAAAGTGGAAAAATATTTGGAAGAAAAAATTATCCCTTGACGTCGATGAACAGTAAAAAGCATGTTGTGTCAATGGAATATCTTGCTTCTTATGTTATCTGCGTTTTTGTCATTGTAATTCTGTTCTTGTATTTAAAAAAAAATGTAATTTATTTTATGTAATAATAAAATAATTTTGAATTTTCATAATTATTTAAATTAAATTAATTTAATTTAATTTCCGTTTTTAAAAGCCAAATTTTTAGCAAAAAAAAAAAAAAAAAATTAACACCAAATAGAATATTATTAGCAACTTTTGGACAATAATAATTCGTTTTATTATTTTTTATGCTAAGTTAATGGATAAATATTATATCGCTAATTAGTGACATCAGTCATCATATGAAATATGGTAATGTGCCATATCATTTCATCAGATTTACCATCCAGATGGCAGCACTGTGATATTTAAAACTGCAGTTATCGGTACATATTTTTAAAGAATCTTGAGTCGCGAGCAATTTCTTCACGGATTATTTTTATTTCGGTACCTATGTTTATTATAATTATAATATCTATTGCCTACGTAACAAGGGCAAGCCATCTTTCTGGCGCACTCTAACATATACTATTCTAGATTTTAGGTGCAGTATAAGAACGGGCAATACGTAATTTTGGAAACAATCATTTTCTACAAAAATATGACTGCCTGCAGTTATCAGGAGACTGAAGTTATCGACATTTTGAGGCGAATTCTTGCGAAGTCTGATGGAGCAATGGCAACCCAACACCTAAAAAAACTCGTCGAAAAAGCAAAACTTCCAACACATTTGCACGGTGTCATTGAAGCCCGCAGCAAACAATTTACTCAATTACTTATTCGACACAAAGAATACTTCACTGTGCGTCATGGCATTACATATCTCGTGCAAAATGATTTAAGAATGCAATACGGATGTGTTTT
Source organism: Strigamia maritima (assembly GCA_000239455.1). Taxonomy (NCBI): domain Eukaryota; kingdom Metazoa; phylum Arthropoda; class Chilopoda; order Geophilomorpha; family Linotaeniidae; genus Strigamia; species Strigamia maritima. The sequence continues at coordinate 283,912 of JH431820.1, forward strand.
TTCCAAAGTTTATGGCCAAGTTGTGAGTAACCGGCGAATCCGTTTGGAGAATGACTACAGTGTGAGTATTGCAAGAATCACTGAAGTCGAGAAGAAGTTGAAGATTGGAGACTTTGTTCAATGCGATGCAAGTTACGGAGCACACGAATTAGTTGCAACAAATGTTCGTTTGGTAAAAGCGCCAGAAAGAGTTGATAGTCCACAATCACCCCTGAATTTGGAAAAAATTATTAGGAAGGTTTATGCTGGTGGTACAATTTTAGTGAATGTTGAAGGATTTATTGTCGAATTGAGTCATGAAAAAGGAGTAATTCACTTTAAAGATGGCACTAAGAAGGGCAGTGAAGCTTATTTTCTTATTGAGAATTATTATGAGAAAGGAAAAAAAGTATGCGGGTCGATGATAAGGTGTTTTTTGATGCCATGTTGGAAGATGATGGCAAATGGAAGGCGGTGTTTGTTTGGAAAGGATTAAAGCCATCTCGACTTTCGGCCATAATGAATACAGGTAGCAAACAGTTTGAGAAAATAAAATTTTGGAAAAATATTTTGGTTTATTTTCGAAGAAGAACCGAAAAGACTAGGTTGGATAATAAGAGTCTCAATAGTCCTGATAGTTTTGACAAACATTATGGTGCAGGCACAGCCAGTCCTATTAGTCCTGTTTGCAGCAGAGTCGAAGATGAGAAAATAAATGAGAATTTAATAAAAACCTGTATTTTCTTTTTCTTGGCTGGCATTCTTTGGGTAGTGTCGTTTTACCAATGAATTTTATGAATGAAGAAAAAAAAAAGTATTATTTTGAAATTTGATATTGTATAATTTGTCTAATGTAAAAGAAAATTAAATTTACTTTTATTTTGCAACATGTTTTTGTTTATTTTTATCTTTTAGTATTATTTAATTATTTTATCAATATTGCATATGATAGTCAGTTATGAACTAGGTGATCGAATTTTAAAATTTACCGCCAAATTTCTCGTAATTCTTAGTTTAAAAAAAAATACTAAAAACATTGTTTCTATTTTTATTACAAAATGAATGTTTTTTAAAGATGATAACTATTTTAATTTTATATTTTTGTGTTAATATTTTGCAGGGAATAATGGTCCTTGACCATGCTAGCACTAAGGCGCTTCTTTCTTTTTTATAGTTTAAATAAATTCCACTAGCAGATAATGGCGTCTACAGTCATTTTAGCTTGACATTTACAATCAGATGAATTTAATGCTTTTATTTCTACACGTAATCACTTAAAATTTCATTATGTATCTATTCATAACATGAATTAATCATCAACAACAACCCACGCACGAAAGAATGATATCAGCTGACAGGTTGTTCACTATATTTACATTTACACCTACAACTCGTACAATTTCAACTAAAACATTTTCATTTTTCTATTTATTAACTAGTGGCAAATCTGAAAGTTCAACGGAAGATGATTTCGATCGTATTCCTACATATCAAACGCATATCGGACGAAAAAATGAAAAACCACCGTTCAAAAACAACCAACATCCGTGCAGAGTCCTCGAAGCATTATGCAACATGAAAAAGTATAACTTCATACAAAAATATCACTAAAATTAACTCAAAAATCATTCCAGGCAGAATTTAATGTGTGATGTGACACTGGTAGCAGGTGGGGTCGAAGTACCTGCCCACAAAAACGTTTTGGCAGCATGCAGTCCGTATTTTTACGCCATGTTTACTAGTTTTGAGGAGAGTCGAGCCGATAAAATCACGTTGCAAGGTGTCGATTCGCAGGCTTTGTTACTTTTGGTTGATAGTATGTACGCGATGGAGATCGGGGTTACTGAAGATAATGTGCAGGTGATTTTTTTTAAAAGAAAAATTTAGATTTTTTAATAATTTTATCATAATTTTTTTTTGAATTTTAGGTTCTTTTACCGGCTGCTAATTTGTTACAGTTACCGGATGTTCGCGACGCATGTTGCGATTTTTTACAATCGCAGTTGCATCCGTCTAATTGTTTGGGCATTCAAGCTTTTGCTGATTTGCATTGTTGTCGGGAGTTGATGCATATTGCTGAGATGTATAGTGAACAGCATTTTGTGTAGGGTTTTTTGATTGGAGTTTTAAGTATTGGATAAAATTTTATGGTGTAATGATTTTTATTTTTCAGCGAAGTTGTTTTATCGGATGAGTTTTTAGCTTTGTCGGCAGCACACGTGACAAAGTTAATTTCGAGTGATCGTTTAAGTGCACCATCTGAAGAAAAAGTAAACATAAAGTATTACTTTTATTTTTTGTTTAAAATAGTGTTATTTCTATTTTTTTGTCTTTAGGAGACACTTACGAAATTATTTTCCGTAAAAATTTTAATTTTAATTGATGATTTGTGAACCTGAAATGAATCTAAAATCTAAAAGTAGTCTCCAAGGACGAAAAAAAGGGAAATAACACTTTTAAACAAAAATATGAAAAAATAATTCATATGATTATGTAACTGGATTATTTTTTGCATCTAAAAATACATTTTTGCTTTTAAAAATACATTTTTGCTCTTAAAAATACATTTTTGCTCTTAAAAATACATTTTGCTCTTAAAAATACATTTTGCTCTTAAAAATACATTTTTGCTCTTAAAAACACATTTTCGCTCTTAAAATACATTTTCGCTCTTGAGAATACATTTTTGCTCTTAAAAAACGTTTTTGCTCATTCTTACTCTTAAAAATACATTTTTGCTCTTAAAAATACATTTTCGCTCTTAAAAATACATTTTTGCTCTTAAAATACATTTTTGCTCTTAAAAATACATTTTCACTCTTAAAAATACGTTTTTGCTCATTTTTACTTTTAAAAATACATTTTTGTTCCTAAAAATTAATTATTTATCTCTTAATATGAAATATTTTGGGTCCCGCCACGGATTTAGAAATAAACTACCGCGCGATTTATCTTCTATTTCTATTTACTTCCAGGTATTCGAAGCTGTAATGTCATGGCTGAACTCCGACTTGGATAACCGCAAAGAACACGTCTCTCAATTAATGGAACACGTCCGCTTACCACTTCTAACGAGAAAATATCTGGTTCAGCGTGTCGAAGACGAACCGCTACTCAAAACCAATCCTGAATGCAAGGATTTCCTTATAGAAGCCATGAAATACCATCTCCTCAAAGGCGAAGGCGAATTCTACACAACCCCACGAACAAAACCCAGAACTCCAGTCGGACTACCCAAAGTAAACAAAAATTAAAAATCACCAAAATAAATCATTTTTATAATCAAATTTATTTACCAGATCCTTTTAGTTGTTGGTGGTCAAGCCCCAAAAGCCATTCGCAGTGTCGAAGCTTACGATATCAACGATAGCCGCTGGTACCATGTGTCCGATATGCCTACCCGTCGTTGCCGGGAAGGTTAAAAGGTTATTTTAAACTATTAACCAAAAATTCTAATGAAAACTGAATAAAAACAGGTCTTGCTGTTGTTAACGGCCTCGTTTATGCTGTTGGTGGCTTCAACGGTTCTTTGCGGGTGCGTACGGTTGAGATATATGATCCGGCGACCGATCAGTGGACGGTGACATCAAGTATGGAAGCTAGACGCAGTACTTTGGGCGTTGGAGTTCTTAATGGATCGGTTTATGCTGTCGGCGGGTTCGATGGTACTACGGGACTAAATAGCGCCGAGTGCTATAATGTCCATGGTAAAAGTTGGCGCACTATCGCTTCGATGAGTATTCGACGGAGTAGCGTTGGAGTCGGCGTTTTAAATGGTAAATTGAATGAATGATATTGAATGAATATAGAAAGATTGAAAAATTCGGTGAAAATTGAAAAATTCAATGAAAAATTGAAAAATTCAATGAAAAATTGAAAAATTCAACGAAAAATTGAAAAATTCAACGAAAAATTGAAAAATTCAATGAAAAATTGAAAAATTCAATGAAAAATTGAAAAATTCAATGAAAAATTGAAAAATTCAATGAAAAATTGAAAAATTCAATGAAAAATTGAAAAATTCAATGAAAAATTGAAAAATTCAATGAAAAATTGAAAAATTCAATGAAAAATTGAAAAATTCAATGAAAAATTGAAAAATTCAATGAAAAATTGAAAAATTCAATGTTGAAGAAAATGAATGAAATAAATAAATTTTCAATATTTTTAGGCATGTTGTACGCTGTCGGGGGCTATGACGGCGCTTCCAGGCAATGTTTGAGCTCTGTCGAACAATATAATCCGACTCTGGACAAATGGGTGATGGTTGCTAAGATGTCCGCTGCCAGAAGTGGCGCAGGTAAATCAACCAAGTCATCAAATATTTTTTTGGAAATATTTATTGATGAAATTTCAGGTGTTGGTGTTTTAGATAATTACTTATATGCTGTGGGGGGCCACGACGGGCCCCTTGTTAGAAAGAGCGTCGAACGCTACAATCCCGAGACGAATCTGTGGTCGAGTATCGCGGACATGATTTTGTGTCGCAGGAATGCAGGTGTTGTTTCCATCAATGGGTTCCTCTATGTGATCGGAGGTGACGATGGGTCTTCCAATTTATCTTCCGTCGAAATGTATGATACCAAATTGAACGCTTGGACGATGCTGTCGTCGTGTATGAGCATTGGACGCAGTTATGCGGGCTGCGTTTGCATCAATAAGGTCTCGACTACGTAGACCATTGTAATTTAATCCATTTTAAAGGTGTTTTTGTGTATAAATCAAAATCATGTCACTTTTTCTCAATAAATTTGATTAATTTGGGATGAAATTGTGAAAAAATAATATGATTGACATTGTGATGTCATTGATCGATTTTTTTGAGTGAAAGTCAATCATCTATCAATATCCATTGCTTTTTTGTGTGTGTTTATTCAATAAAAAAAATTAAGGGACGTATAAATTTAATTCAAGAGCATACCATATTTTTCTTTTATTACGCTTGAAATCGTATCGAAGAAGGTTTTCTGACTGCTTTGATCTTGTTTTCTTCACCTGTGATCTCTCTTCTAAGTCTGATGATGGTCTCTGAAAAAGTTTACAAAGTCATTTAAAAAAGTAATAATAATTTTTTTTTTTTTTTCAATGATAGGTATTTTAGGTTTAAATACCCATGAATTTATTCAGTGTGGTGATTTTCTCTCGAACCAAACTTTGAAGTTGATCAGAATAAACTATTTTTTTTTAAAAATAAAATTACATAATTGGATTAAAATCTGGGCTAATTTTACCATCTATGTTATAACCAGCATTTTCAGTCATCCTTATGAGTTGCTGGTCCATTTGTAGCCATTGATCTGTTGCCTAAAAGAAAGATTTTTATCATCTCTATTTTCTAGAATTAATATAATAGCGACAGGTAACATCTACATTATAACTGTAGAATTTGCGGCAATTATACACCAGGGCGACAGCGTGTATAAGGGCTGAGACGACCAGTGGTCAGGGAGTAGCATCCAAGCTAACATGCTTCGCTGCAAGACTCGCTGCCCACTGTTCCGACCAATCAAGCCTCATTGAAAGAAACATGCTTAGCCATAGGTGAACTTACGGTATGGGTTTTAAGAATAGTCTGACCTCGCTCTCCACAGCTTGCGGGCTGGTCAGCGGGCTGGTTTTAAGGTACTTAATGGTATCGTCGAATGGAGAGCAGGGATCCCTAGACAACGCATTAAAAGCCAATAAAACAATGTTTGGGGCTAAAAGTAACTCCCAATTCTAAGAAGAAATTTTGTTTTGTCCAAAATTGTTTTATCTGTTATTCACGTGACTTGGATGTCCAATGCATCCCTTTCATTCCCATGTTAGGCTGGATGACCCCAACAATCACAAGGCCACTAGCCAACAGTAAACACTCCTTCTGTAAAGAGTTTGGCTACCTCTCTACTCTCTCTTTACATACCACATCATAATTATAAGTTTATAACTACCAGATTAGCTAATGGTAGTTTAAATACCCAGGTTTTACGTTTTGTTATTGAACTGCCGCAAACTATATACCGTATATACTCGCGTATAAGTCGAGGATTTTTGGACCAAATCTAGGCCTATTTTTCCAAATTCGACTTATACGCGGGTCAAAGAAACAAACATTTATAGGGTGGTCTGAATGTTGAACGGACGTGATTTGTGAATACCGTATATTATCGCGTATAAAGTCGAGGATTTTTGAACCAAATCCTGGTATTTTTCTTCCAATTCGACTTATACGCGGGTCAATGGTTTTTGACCCGTTTTAAGTCGGGGTCGACTTATACGCGAGTATATATATGGTAGTCAAATTCTGTATGGTAATTATTTTTAGTTTTTACTGGTACAAATGATGATTACTTCTTTGAGTGTTACCTGCAGAAGGACTTTGTGATTTTCAACAACATCCTCTTCTAATTTTTGAAGATGGGAAACCGTTTGATGGAATTTGTGCATATCTATTGATAGCTCTGAATTCTGTCAAGTGTTAAATTCAAAAGAATAAATTTAAAACATGTAATTTCACAACTATACTATATAAATAATGTTAATTTATCATTAGTTTTGATTAAGTTTGAACTTTGAAGCTCATTATCAATGGGTAATTATTTGTAGGTAAGTATTATTGTATAATACCAAAATTTTTTGAATGAAAGCATCTTTTACATTGATAGACCGCCATCGATCCTGTTCACAGCTGGATGATTTAGTGACAGTGTTAGGCTCAGCGCTAGCAACTGGTTTTGCTTTTAACTCTATTTCGTCTACACAAAGTTCTTTAACTCTGAATAATAAATAAATGAAAAAGTAATATTAAAATAAATAAATAAATAAATAAAAATAAATAATTTGTGAACCTGTTTGCATATCGCAGTGTATTCAAAGTCTGCTCACACGAACTCATTCCAGGCGAAATCATGGCAATCTATAAAAGCAATTGAAAATAGTAATTAATTTTAAGAATTTCGTAAATTTCTGAGTGAAGTCCTTACCATGCAAGTTGCTATGTTATCTCCAATGAAGGAATCGCGTAATACTTGGGTCAATTTACTGGCGCGAAACGGTAGATATGATCCTTTTCTACCAAGAGCTCGGACACATTCCTAATTAGGTCAAATACACTTTGGTTTATGTTATAAAACTTATTTTTACATTCTATGGCCAAATTTGACAACAAATTTTAGATTTTCTTGCCAAATTTTGCCGAAATGTTTTTGTTAAATTTTGTCATATTTTTTAATTTTTTTGCTACATTTTGTTAAATTTTTGTCTATTTTAGCATAAAATCCAACATTTTGTAATCCATGTCCCACAGTCATGACGCTACCTGCACTACGCCACGACAACTTTTCCTGGTGGAGTGAGGGAAGGCAGGAAGTGGCTGAGGCAATCAAGGAGCCATGTGGAGGTCAGTTGAGACAATACAGCCAGCCATGACAGTCATGTTGTGGCACATGTCCCTCCACTCCTTGTTCTTGCCAATGAAGCCTGGTGTGTTAGTCCCCCAACTACTACTTCCATGCGTGAAAACTAATGGCTGCAGCTAAAGGTTGCAGCTGGTGACTATTAAGCCAAATTATGCCAAATTAAGCCAAACCCAAATTCTTTTTCTTATTTTCCTGTGATTTTGGCGTCCAACACCTTCTTACACAGCCCCGTGTGGAGGTTGTGCATTTCCCCTCAATCGCAATTTTGAAAAAATTTCTTACGAATTTTAACAGATTTTAACAAAACTTGGCCCAGATTTCGAAATATCTGATGAATATAAAATATGAATAAGTTTTCAATAAACTTCCTAATAATTCTGGTCAAAATGCTATTATTTTTCAATATTTTTCAAAACAATTAAAAGCTCGGTGCTTCCTTGCAACTTGCAAGCCTACGAGCTTTGCAGTTTGCAGCACTGAACAAATACTTTCCACGATTTGTTCCTCTTACCTTAAGAGCCAACAAGGATTTGTTAATCTCAGATCCTTCAATTCTTCGTTTATGGTTACTACATGTTGTATCAGCTGCTCCACGTTCATTTCCTGCCAAATCAATGAGCGAAAACTTTCCATGAATATTTCTATTATCCTTTTTTCGAAGAATTATTTGGAACACTGCATGTGATCTAGACGAGTGGTCGTTACACGAAGACAGCGAAGTGCTTCGTGATTTACTTCCTTGGGCGATAACTTCAAGAATTTGAGCCACCGAGTCCACTGCTTGTTCTACGAGACCCACAACTTGAACTTGTTGGCTTCCGTTCTCCAAAATGCGAAGTTTCGCATTGTCATTTAATAAATCAAAAACCTAAAAAAAAAAAAAAAAAAAAATAGTTGTGACATTTTGATCTTAGCAATAAATTATTACAAATACTTTTCCACAATAAATTTCAAAAAAACTAGCAGACACTGCAAGGTTAAGATTCTTATATTTGCTTGAATTCTGCAACATGAACACATCTCCGGCTAAACAAAATACAAAACAAATACATTAACAGCGATTTTTGTGTTTTCTTGCCTATAAATTTACCAGTTAATGCATAAATTCCTTTGGAATGATCCTGGATGTTTCCTATAAAATCACCACCCATTGTCTATAAAACAAAATTATTTTTTAAATGAAATTATCGAATTATTATCTTTAAAAAAAATGTTATTACATGAGTTTTCCCACTTCCTGTTTGGCCATAAGCAAAGCATGTTGCCATTCCTCCTTCAAAAATTGTCTGAACTAAAGACTTTGCTGTATAACTATATAATAATTTTTTTTTTTTGCATAAATTTTAAAAATTAACCACAAAAAAATTATTATAATTACTTATAAACCATTTTGTTCGTTGATGTTTCATTAAATACAAAATCAAATCGATATTTATGATTATCCAAGAATTTTGTTAAATCGACTTTAAACTTGGGCTCATGAATAATAATTGTGTTTTTATTAGGAGCAGTAACAACATCCACGTCCTTTCTCGACATTTCTAAATAAAAATAATAACAAACAAAACAATAATTTCATCTAACTTTTTATTAACAAATCAAAATTACCTTTGCTGTTTAAAGGCCTCTTACGAAGACACACGCGAATTTTATTCGTTGGTAAACGTTCATGACTCGACTGCAACGGTTGAAATTCCAATGAATGTCGATAGTCTTGAACCATAACAGAAAATTCCCAATTCGGATTTCCCACGTCTCTCGTCATCAGCTCCTGTTTTTCCAACAATACTTCATTTTGCCGCGCTCTTCGTTCTTCTCTCTTCTTGCGCAATTTTTCAATTTCTTTAACCACGTGTGATGGACTTCTTTCTAAATAACGTTAAATACACGTTAGTATATTAAAAGAAATGCCGTATTTTTCTGACCAGTTGATTTACGCGATGTTACGCTGAATGTTGCCTTTGGTGGATTAAGTTTCGATGGCGAGAAACAAAGATCACTAGTAGTTTGCGACGCTGACCGCGATAGTTCTGATGGGCGACCAAAGGCAGATCCTATATGGAGGAAAATTAACTTAAGAGAATTTTCTTCAATTTTCTTGAATATTCTTGAATTATGACCACGGAAATACTTTTTAATTACTAACCCATAATCGCAGAGCGACGTTTACAAAAAATTTGCAACAATTTAAATTGTGTTGGTAAAGGAAGTGAGTATTACAATTGTATCTAAGTCGAGTGTTAACAAATGTCACTCGTGAGGTTTTTCTGTTAAGAAAAAATATATATGGAAATAATTAAAAAAAAAGAAAAAATAATAAAATAAAATTAATAAAATGTAGAAAAAAAATTAATAAATGTATTGAAAAATGTACAAAAAAATCAAAAATACATGTAAAAAAGTACAAAAAACAAAAGTACATGTAAAAAAAAAAAGTACAAAACATCGAAAATACATGTAAAAAAATCAACATAATTTTTTTTTATTTGAAAAGACAACAGAAAAACATCACGTGTACAACACTAATAGTCGTGTACAACAACTCAACACTAAACACGACTTGTTTGAGGCTCTAAAACCGCTCCATATAGTCCGTAATATTCCATGAATTGGAGAAATATTTATTTCTTCGAGGTAGGCAATTATGAATTAATATTTTTTCCCATTTCTAATCCCATCCTATTCCATCATCAGACCAAACTTCACTTATCCTTACATCAATTATGGAATTATCGAGAAGAAATTCAAAAGATGCCGGCATAGACACATTCTTATCGGGGCTGAGCAAAGGCATAATGATAGATTTGAACTACAACAAACACAAAAACGGCGCCCGGGACCACGAACCGAGTGAATTCTCGCAGCAATCCATCCTGAGTGCCATGGACCGTTTCGTGCAGGCGGTCAACAACATGGATGAAACCATCATGGTACCAACCAGGCTGCTGGACATGTCCTGCCAAGCTGATGAAGGATCTAATTTGGGCGAAACAAGTATGGTTCCACGAGTAGTGATGAATACGGACCTCTATAGTTTTTATAACATGGTCAATGCGATCAAAACGGAACTGATCTGGGGCGCTGCCAAAGAAGATAAAGCGCCGAAAGCGAGTGCATCGTCCACTAATGGGAAAAAAGCGCAGGATCGCCGAGAGTCCACTATTTCTTCGGTGCATTCGGGTTCTGATTCTGATGTGGAGTCGGATTCGAGCACGGAATTCGATTCAGGGCTCGAGTTTGATGAACAATCTGTACAAATTTCAAATGCATTTCGCCAGCATTTAACCGGGCTCTTCAATTCGTTGCATCAGCTGACTGAATCGGCTAATTATCTGACCAATAGATATCAAGAAGTTGTTGGTGGCACAACTTAAATAAAAATAATGGAAATGGCAAACTAGGAATTTTGGTCAATAATAAAAAAATGTGTCTTTGCTATATTTATTACTTTAAAAAAGTATTTTATTATATAGTAGGTACCTCAATAAGGTACCTGAGGTACCTCTAATTTTTATTTTCTGTGGGACTCGTCGAGGATTCAGGTTGAGCCAATATTCGACTTTTTATTCCGTTGAAAAGAAAACTAAAGTCAATATCACTTTTTTTTGTAATGTAGTTGTATTTAAAGACCCAAGTTAATTGGAATTTTCGATTTTATTTAGAAAGAAAAAAAAAAAATTCTAAAAATAAATGTACGATTTTACGATTTTCGTCAATTAATTTGCATACTACATGAGTTGACTGATAGATAAAATTAGGGTTAGGGGAAATAATGTTTTTATAACATAACGCTTGATTTGTTTCTTAATTTTTTCTGTTTTTTGTTGCCATGGACACAGCGTGTGTAATATGTAAATTGTTTGAACAATTCTTTGTTTTAAGAAAAACAATTTAGCAGTGAACCGATTGAATCGGTTTAGATTATTGATTCTTAAAATTGTCACGTTTGCGCATGACAAAAACGAATAAAGTATAACGGAAAAATGGAATTTACGTTTTTTAATTTTATGTTTGATCTTGCACGTATATTCCTCCAAGATTTGGTATACATCATTTTTTTTGAAATTTACATATTTTTAGACGTAAACTTTTAGCTTTTGTATTTCATGTTATGGTGAGTAGCCAACTGAATTTTATTCTTTTTTTTTTTTTAAAGTTGATTTATTCAACACAAGTTTCACGAGAAAATTTTATTTTATCAGAAAAGAACTGACTTGTGGATGATATTTATCTCTGATGAGCGAAATAAAGCTAAAAATTCAAAAAACAAGAATAACCGCCATGACGATAACTCAACAGCAATTCGAAAATTGGCCGCAAAAATGCAAGAAAAGACTTTAAAGATCTCGTTTTATAGACTCAGTTTCGTTGGCGGCGCAACGTACAGAAAGATTCATCATCAGTTGACAAGATTTAAAATTCACTTTATTCATATTCAAGAGCATATATCCATTTATGCCATTTAATCTGTAGACACAAGCAAAGACAAATGTTTTGGTTTTGGCTTGGTGATTATAGATAAATCTTGATAAACCACCTGCTTAATCTTCAATAAAATACCAGTTATATAATTATTTCTGAATTTATTTAATTTCTATCAGAAAATCTGGTTTTTTGCACATAACTTTTTTTTTGAAGAGATCTACCAAGGCCCAAGGGTAGAATCAAGTTTCACTTCAAGGTATTGATGCAACAACATTTTGATCTTGAATAAACAACTATCTCTAGTGTAGTTCTTGATAAAAAGCAAAGATGGGGCAAATTTTTCATCAAAAATCAGTTTTTTTGCTCATAACTTTTTTTTTGAAGAGATGTACCAAGGGTAGAATCAAGTTTCACTTCAAGGTATTGATGCAATCAATGTTTTGATCTTGAATATAATGATGTTTAGATTTAATTTTCTTTTATAGTTCAGTTGTGTTAGTTGCTAATCTTTATTATGAGAAAGAACACACACGATTAGATCAGTACAAATGTACTTGTTATACTCAAGTAAAAATAATAAATTAATAAATAATTTTTTATTTCAATTTACAGTGTAGGCTGCAAAAGGAAAGAAATTCTAGAAGATAATACTACAGGAAAGGTAACCCCACCACAGACTAAAGATAACCACTGACACCACTATTTAGATTATGATGATGAGAATTTGGAGCGGTTTTCGCAGTTGATCGTCCTGCCATCTACGAGTCAACTATTGAATAAGTTGTTGTTGTTGTTTCGATGGTTTTTGAGATTATAAAATGTTCACACGTTATGAATTCCAGTTCGAACGATCGACTGTCTTAGCTGCTACACACGAGGTAATTATCGATTTGAAGAAATTGGAATTTTTGAAAAACTGAAATGCGAGTGAAATATTTTAGGGTTAAATTGCAAATTTGGAACAAATTCGATAAAAAATTTAGGAAAATGTGATTGCGTTGATTCGTAAGATTTGGGCGTCGTAAATTTGAATAGAAACTGTTTGAAAATGCCGCGCTAAACTTTGCCATAGAATAATGGTGATGCTACGCTGCCGAGAGCGCCAGTTTTATAGGCGGCACACAGCGGTATTTTCTAATAAATTTCATTCGCTATTGTAAATAATAAGAAAAAATTAGCTTGCTGATTGGCAAAATGCTATTCTAATAATGTAAAACGAGTCAAAATCAAGTTTTTCGCCTTGGAAAAGTGTTTTATATTGCGTGAAAACAAAGCCAAAAAGGTATCATTCAGAATTCATCTTATTAAATTTACATATTTCTATGTTGCAGGATTTTGACACCAGGCACCAACACATACGAATTCTCTAGTAGCTTCTGTGCGTTTTCATTGGGTGTTGCAAATGACTGCGCGCGTCGCCTTCTCGTTTGCATTTCCTGTTTGCAGTGATCTGACGTTTATTTCATTAGTAACTAGGAGCGCGAGCGCGAGCATGAGGCCTCCTTGGCTCCTAATTCTTTTCAATTTTTACTTCGCTGGTTTTCAGTTTTGTTTAACATTTCTTGCTTCTTATCGCGTGTTTAGTTTTAGTTTTCTTTTATTTTATTCACCTAGTTAGCAATATTGTCACCATAGTTTCTTTTAGTTTAAACGCGTGGTTTTTAGTAGTTTCACAATTACATATTCAAATTATTTAAATTTTTTATCGTTGTATCGCTTTAATTTTCCTATTTACGTATAACGTTAGCTCAAGTTTTAAGTCGCGGTTTTGTAGTACATTTACTACAGCTGTAGTTAATGTGGTTAGGTGTCTATTTTTTATTTTTATTTTTTATTTTTCGTTTTCTTTTTCAGATTTTCTCGCTTTGGGATGGAGGAAACTTCGTGGGACGCCGATTCGCGAGTTGTAAGTGCCATTTTGGGTTCTTTTTGTGTTTGCTTAAGTGAATAGACTGTTTTTTCTATTCACTAAGTTTAAAAGCACTAAAAAGAAGCAAAGTGGCACTTAAAACTCGCGAAAAATCGATTTTCCTAAAAAAAGGGCCGACGGGATTCAGCCTATCTTCAACTTTTTAATTTATTCATGATTTTTCTTGTTTTATTTTCTAAGTTATTTTGTAATTATTTGAAGTATTTTTTTTAATAAATAAAATTATTTAAAGTGTTTATCGGTTTTTTTATTTTATTACTTTCTAAAATTAATAGAAAAAAAAATATATAATATACAAAAAAATATAAAATATAATTCCAAAAAATATGAAATATAATACAAAAAAATATAAAATATAACAGAAAAAAAACTAAAATAACTTAAAAAATCATGAATAAATTAAAAAGTTGAAGATAGGCTGAATCCCGTCGGCCCTTTTTTTAGGAAAATCGATTTTTCGCGAGTTTTAAGTGCCACTTTGCTTCTTTTTAGTGCTTTTAAACTTAGTGAATAGAAAAAACAGTCTATTCACTTAAGCAAACACAAAAAGAACCCAAAATGGCACTTACAACTCGCGAATCGGCGTCCCACGAAGTTTCCTCCATCCCAAAGCGAGAAAATCTGAAAAAAAAACGAAAAATAAAAAAAATAATAAAAATAAAAAAGAAAAATTTATGAGCTTCATACTAACAAACAACCAACAAACAAACAAACAAACAACTAACAAACCGCGATATTAAATTCGTTAGAAAAGACTCAAAACTTGCTGGAAAATAGTCATACAATCGGGACAACAATAAATTTACAATAAAATTGAATAATTACTCAACTACTAAAAACAACGCATTGAAAATGAAGTTAGAAAATAAATGAAACTAGCAACTTTTGACGAAAACTAAAATTAAACACGCGATAATTGAACTTTTAAATAAAAACTAAAAAAAAATTAAACTTAAAAGTCAAACGAATAGGCCGCTATTAAATTTACATAAAATTGAATAAATCACTGACCTACTAAAAACAAAAATAGTTATAAAATAAACGAAACAAGCAACTAATGAAAAATTGAAGGAAATCCACAATTACCTAGGCATAGACTCAGGCTCCAACTTACTACTGAAATGACGAACGTCAAATCCTTGCTACAAACAGGAAATGCGAGCGAAGCGCTCTCATTTGGAACAGCCAATGAAAACCCACAGACGCTTCTAGAGAACTTGTATGTGCTGCCGCCTGTTGACAAAATCCTACAACATAAAAATATTAAACAAGTTATGTAATAAAAATAGAATACATCCCTAAAATAATCACTAATCCAAACAAATTAATCCGAATATTTCTGCTTGATGGTTGGCACGAAGCACTACTGCAGTGCCACACAGTGCGACTGCATCCAACTACGAGTTACTATTATCGAAACATCCCACGATGTTTGAAATTTTTAATTTCGCCATTAATAATTTTTGTTTACCAGTTGAAAAAAAAAAAAAATACCCTGATGTGAGTTAGCGCCGATTTCAGTGTTTTCAATGACATGCTTATTGATAATTAATTTGCAATGATTCCAGTTTGCAGTCGAAAGGGAAGATTTGAAACGGGAAGAAAACATTCCTCCAACCGCACCGCTGTAGGGACCCTGGTGGCAAACAGAATAAATTTGTACAATTGTATTTCTGTATTATGAATATAAAACTGATTTTAAACTTAAAAAATTTTCCATTTATTATAAAATAAAATAAAAAAATCAACTTTCTGTGTCAGAACACGCATTCAATCAGATTGTATTAAATGAAAGTTATATCAGCAAAAATGTTCACTTTATTCTGTTTGCAAAGACAACAAGGTTTTTTTTACTGCTATAGAATTACCAGTTTTGCTTCTGTCTAAACTCTATCCAACAATTCGTACACGAAACGGAAAAGTGAACCTTTTTGCATTGTACTGAAAGTATATATTGTGGTATCTTATGTTTGAATGTTGGAAAAAATGTTGATAAAAAATATTTTCTGAATGTTGTTTAGACATATTCTTGTTTCGTGGGTTTGGATTGAAGAGTTATCACAAGCTAAAATTAAGTTTCACTTCAAGGTATTGATGCAATCAACATTTTGATCTTGAATAAACAACTTTTTATGCTATAATTCTTGAGTGATTAAGAAATAGGTCCCAGATATATTTGTCTCGCCTTCAACGAAATAAAATGAATTAATTTGAGACTTTTTGTCTCATTCCACTTTTCGATCCGAAACTGTCGTCCGGAAATTTCCTCTTATTAGCAATAATCAAGAAATAAATGATAAAAAACATTTTCTTTCTTTTTATTGCCACATTTCGACCCATTTGAGAATTTTCTCAACATTTTCGTCCATATCTTCCGGTGTATTACTTTGGAATTCGTGAACTATTTCAATCGGATACGCGTCTTTAGCTTCTTCTAAAATTGTTTGAAATATTTCACATTGCAAATTATCTTGTAATTTTTTCCCACTTTGACCCCTGCAGAAAAAAAAATTTATCAGCGATTGCTAATGACAATCACAAAAAAAAAATCAAAATATAACTATAAAACCTCTGTGTAAGTCGGTCAAAGAGCCTCGTGTTATCAGTTCGTAAAACAAACACGATATCGAACCACCTCTTAGGGAAAAAATCGCATCCGTGATAATCAACAACATTGCCTCCTGATGCTATTTCATCTTCTAATTCATCTATAACCTAAAAAATTAAAATTCTTAGATCGTTCCAATTAATTAATTTCATTTTAGTCTCACTCTGTCTTCGTCTAAAATGGGGCATCCGTATGTTTCATCAAAACCGTCAAACAAGTCATTTTCTTCCGCTATTTTACCCACATTTAACCACCTCAGATGACACTTTTCCGCCACTTCTTCGCACAACGTTGACTTCCCAGTGCCTGGACTACCTTAAACGAACATAAAAAACCAAATTAAAATTCAATTAACTCATAGAAAAAAATACCTGTTATGAGTATGTTTGGCCGACCACGAGATAAAATGCTCGTCTCCATAAAGTTACCGCCACATTCCAGCAATGACCAGACTAAAATGATCGATAAGTGGTAATGCTAAAATGTGGCGTCTGGAAAGAAATTGAATGAAATTTACTCTTTTTATTTAAATTTACGGTACTAACACATTAAATAATATAAAAATATTTTATTCAATTATACATCTACTAATTTGCACTTACAAATAACCAATTCAAATTTTTTTAATGAAATTTTTTCCTAGCAAAAATTAGTTGGATTAGTTTTATCAACGACGGTTGTTCAAGTCTTGATATCTGCGCCGAGTTTGCATTTGAGATTGTTGCCTCAATCGTGGCTCTCGGTTTTCAAAACCCCTCGAATCATTTCTCGCTCTATCAAAGCGATACGCTCGACCTCGGGAACTAACTTTCTCTTCTTGATTATAATAACCATAATCACTAACATCCCTAAAACCAGAACTATTTCTCGGCGATCTCTCAAAATTAGAATTAAATCTTGAATTTCGCGAATCACAATCTCGCGAACCTCCTCGATCATCCGTAAATCCAGAATTATTCCTCTCAAAATTAGAATAAGATCTTGGAGCTCGAGAATCGGATCTTTCCCTAAATCTTGAACCATCTTCGCCTCGATCATCCCTAAATCCAGAATTACTCCTCTCAAAATTAGCTGGAACTCGTGAATCGAATCTTTCTCTAAATCCGGAATCAGAATTAAATCGTGATCCTCGCGAATCATATTCTCTTCGATCATCCCTAAATCCAGAATTATTTCTCTCAAAATTAGAATCGGATCTTTCTCTAAATCCGGAATCAAAATCAGAATTAAATCGTGATCCTCGCGAATCATATTCTCCTCGATCATCCCTAAATCCAGAATTATTCCTCTCGAAATTAGAATCAGATCCTTCCCTAAATCCAGAATCATAGTTAGAACTAAATCTTGATCTTCTCGAATCATATTCACCTCGATCATCCCTGAATCCAGACTCACTCCTCTCAAAATTAGATCTTGGAGGACGAGAATCGGATCCTCCTCGATCATAACCGTCATAATTTCTAAATCCAGAATCATTAACCGGAACTCTCTCAAAATTTCCATCAAATCTTTTATCAACTTGAGAAGCCTTCACAATTTCTTCTTTTGGTGGTGACTGTACCGGTTCTACATTGTTCTCCGTACACAACATACTCATTGCATCCTGCGGTTCAACAACACCCATAACAACTTGAATTTGCAACAAAGCATAAGCAAATTGTGGATTCGCGATCAACATTTCTCGAGCTTTGTCCGGATGATCCTCAGTTAATCGTTTCATCTCCTTCATTAACTCAAACATCTTTTCCGGTGACAAACTGGCTACCACGTTCGATATCCGTTCTCTCGCTTTCGCCGGATCAACAACTTCGGCTTCACACGGGCTTCCCTGCACCGACGAATCTGTACTGGAAGGAAGCCCGTTTTCTATTCCATTTTTCGTCACTTCGTTAACCCGGAGAAATCGACCGTTCACTTCGTGTTTGTTTAAGCTTAGCACTGCTTTCGTCGCCGTGGCCTGGTCGCGATACACGCAAAATGCAAAATTTTTCGATTTTTTCGTTTCGGAGTCGTAAACGAATTTTAAACTTATAATCGGACCGATTTGCGAAAAAATATCTCTTAATTGTTCTTCCGTGGCATCGTGCGGGATGTTGCCGATGAAGACTTTGCAAGCGGAATTATCTTGTTGATGAGTTTCTGTCTGTGGTGGCGTGTTTTTTGACTTATTTCGGTTATTTGCTTCGCTAACGCAGAGTTGACGACCGTTGATTTCCTGCTTGTTGAGATTGCGCACAGCACTCATTGCAGTTTCGTGGTCGTTGTATAAACAGAATCCGTAATTTTTTGGCTTTTTCGTTTCGCGGTCATAAACAAATGTCACACTTACAACGGGTCCGACTTGGGAAAATAATTCTTTAAGTTGTTCTTCTGTGGTGTCGTGCGAGATGTTGCCGATAAATACGGAACAGCTGGAATTATCTGCTCCTGACATTGGAATTAATTGCGAGATAAGATGGAAGGTATTAAATTTGAAGTCAAACCAATTGATTCATGAATTAACTGCAACTATTCGTGCTAACTAGCGTGTATATACTGGATGTTTATGAACGTATATGTATAAAAAAACGTCACGCAGTTTCCGCACAGCGTTGCAAAAGTTTTAAGCGCATAAAATATGCAATTAATATCAAATAATTAAATATACAAAATAATTTTTTTTAAATAATCTTTTTTAAATCACGTGGTACAATAACAAATTAACGACATTTCTAATAAATTGATAAAAATTTGGCCGATTTTTCAAAATTTTTGGGAAAAAAAATTAATTAATTAATTAATTAATTAATTAAATTTGTATTTTAGGGTTTTATTAAGTAGGTCCAAATCAAGAAGAATTTTATGCATTGTCAGCAAATTTGGCAAAATATGCAAAATAATATTTTTATATGCATTTCTGCATTTATCCGACATCTGGCCTCTAAATATTAATAAAAATAAAAACTTTAAAAAACGATCCGTTTTGTAGTAAATAAATAAAATAAAATAGATAAAAGTTACAAAAATACATTTAAGCCATTTTAGCGAGCAACTGAGCCTGTCTTTTATTAGCAAAAAAATTACTCATAAAAAGATAAAAAAAAAGTGGATTATTACTATTTGGAAAACCGTTTAAATCCAAATTTTACACAGCCACGCAAAAACTTACTACGTCTCTTGGGTAAACTTTGCTCTTTATCCGTTTCATAATAATAATAACTAACTAAATTAGGTCGCCAATGGACTTTTTTCGGTACAGTCATTACCACATTATCTTCGAAATCTTCATTACAAACTACTTGTTTATTCAAACAAGCATTTACGACATCAATTTTCACTTCAATAACCGAACATAAATTATTACAATTCAACAGTTTTCTTTTGTTTAGAAAAGAATTAATTATGTTATGGGTATCTGTAGTTGGCAAATGTAAATCGGAATTTCCATCAATAAACTGAATTTTAATTGGTGCTGAACGTTTTTTCTTGCGTTGAAAAAGCTTTTGAATTAAATTACGACTTTTTGTTATTTGTTTTTTGCCTTCATCATCAATTGAAACACAATGGATTTTTTTAATACATGGTTTTAAATTGAATAACATTTCTTGTTTCTGTTGTGGTTTTGTCGTTTTGAACTGCGCAGCGTATTTAAACATGTTTAATTTAAATTTCCAATCAAAAAAATGTCGTAGTTACTGTAAGTGAAAAAAAGTATAAACTTAGATGACTTCAGGAATATCGGTGTGCTTGTATGTAATATGCACCGTATGATAATTGTAATTGTAATTGTAAAAAACCATCAACGTGTATCAACGACGCATACTACGTAATACATATACGTTGCCCGAACGAATGATTCATCTTTTAGGACAAAAAAGAAAAAGATTTTGGGGTTTTGAAAAGAAAAAGTATTTTAAACATTTTCCTGTATGTTCAGGTTGAACAAAACACAAAACAGACATTAATGCCATGCAGTGCGGGGCTTGTGTCTGGCGTTTTAGAAATTTTTTAGAAATTTTAGAAATTTTAATTATTTACACAATTTGCAGTTATTGTAGTAAACATTAAAAAAAAAAAATTTCTTGTGTTATAATGTAACATGTGTTATTAACATGCCAGCAATAGAATTTTTGCTCAAAATTTCTTTATTTATTTATTTATTTATTTATTTATTTATTTATTTATTTATTCGAAATTTTGGCAAAACACTAAAGATGGGGAGAAAATTTTCAAAAATGAGTTTAAGCTGATATTTTGGAAATCATACTGACTTAGTTTCCGCCCTCAAATCAAGATTCAAAATTTTGGCAAAACATCAAAGAGTTTTATCAGCCTTTAATGTTTTGTCAAAATCAGTTGATTTCAAGAGATACGCTACTGTAGAATCAACCCTTCAAGATGTTGATGCAATTAACATTTTGATCTTGAAAAAACAACTTTTTACATTTAGTTCTTTTTGATTGGCAAAACACCAAAGAGAAAGAGAATAAAACAAATATGGGCCTAATCCTTAAGTCTGAAGACCGGAAGTAAAAAATATATATATGTACATCTGTAGTAGAATCTGTAGCAGAAAAGAAAATTCTTTGAATGACAGTTGGAAAACCGAATGCATGCAAATCTGAAATTTCAACATATGTTATTTGTAAAAATAAACAGTCTTTGTGCAAATAAAATAATGTATATGGTTTATATACCACCATGTGAAACCAGGCCCTACTCGAACTACCACCCTGAACCGGAGACCACAATCCTGGAAACGCCTATGGAAAGGCGGCGTCGATGGCCACCGATCAAAGGAATGGAATTACGACGTCAGAATTATACGCCATCTGTGGGCAAAAATGTGCGTTTTTAAAAAATTAAATCCTGGAATAATAATTCATAAGCTAACAAGCTAACAAGTAGTACATTTTAATGCTGATTTCTTTTGGAATCGTGTGGTAAATGATGTCAACAACTTCAAAATTGGCAGGTTTTATTTGCTAGAACCTCAGTTTGAACTTTTCAGAATTCTCTGTTTTTAATTCTACAAAGCTAGAATTTTTTTGAATATTGATTACTTCATCCTGGTATTTTGAAGTTTTTTTGATCAAAAATGTATGATTTTAAACACACGTGAAAACAATATTGGAATGGTGATTAGGGATAAAAATGTTGCGGGGCTATAATTTAAACTATTGTTAATGGCATGCAACATTTGTTTTATTCAAAAGCTTTGTGAAATAATAGTTGATAGCAATATGAAATGTGATTGCAATGTGTTTGTTCAACAACCGTGTTTTATTAGTGGAGGCTATAGAAAATCGAAATAGTAATTAAATTATAACTTACTTTTATTATAGAATAGCCTTAATAATTTTCTGATGTAGATACAAATATTTAGTACAGACGACACGTGACAGCCAATCACAGTCGCCTATAAGGTTCGCAAAGGATTGTGGGAGGGACACGCATCGACCGCAGATTTAGCAGTCCATTGGATTGTGGTCTTTGGCAAGAGCAAGTGAGGTTACAAGTTTAGTTGACACTTATACTGTATAACTTCCTGTCATGTGATCTATGACAAGTCACAAGACAGTAGATCATAGGTGTATTTCTTTTTGCTACATGTAGCGCTACGTAGCGCTACGGTGCAAAATTCGTATTTCTTTTTAGAGCGCTTTTTTCAGTAGCGGCAGCTTGCCGTATTTCTTTTTAGAGCGCTCTGCAAGCGCTCGGCGTGCGCTCGCTACTTCTTTTTGAGACGTAGCGCTCTGTAGCGCTACGCTTTGCCACGTGATCAGTGGCATAATAAAATGGCGATCACCAAAATAACATGGCGATTACCAAGGTAAAACATGGCGGTTACCATATTTATAGTGGACACAAATCAAAAATAATAATAAATAATAAATAAATAATAAATAATAATAATAAAATGACTGTGGGATTATTTTGGAATCATTTGTGGAATGTGATTTTAAAAAAATTAATTTGTTTATTTTTTTTTAACAGAAAGTCATACAAATTAATAATAATCTGTCCGACTCCGAATGTTAATTGCCTTCCAATTTTTAAATTTCTTAATAAATAATTGTAATTATAATTAAAAAAAGAATACTAAATGTTGTTTACAGAAAATAAATAATTTATTCAATGTGTTTAATTGCTATCCACTCACAAAGCACATGGATGTCAAAATCCTCCATTTTTGTAGCACTACAGTTACCAAATCGTATTCCACAATACTGAGGAATACGGCACTACCGTGTTGTCACTTCCTGTATTAGGTGACGTCACGTAGTGCTACTAGGTAGCGCTACATGTAGCAAAAAGAAATACTAGGATTATTGCTTCTACTACCAGCGCCATCTATTGGCAAAATCATCACCAAGAAAAATATGAAGATGTCTAAACACTTTCACAAAACTGCAACTATTAAAACAGTAGGGGTATTTTGAATTTTTACAGATAAACAAAAAACACAAATGCTACTTGCATTGTATATTATCTTTTATTGAGAATCAGTTTGCATTTACAAACACCATCAACAAATGTATAAATCGTTTTTGACACATTTTATTTAATAAAGTTTGTAAAACCACACAAAATATTCAAAATTACAATTGTCACGTTGTTGACTTTTGATCATCACTTGTTGCATTTTGCGAGCGAATTTTCCGATCCCGTGCAGCCTTTGCTGCAAACTCCATAATTCATCGACGGCGGTGCGTTTTTCTTATTGCAACCGTAAATGTTATTCTTTACACAACCATTTCCACACAGCTCATGACCACAAAACTCGCCGAGAGCATTTCCTTTACAACAAGAACATCCACTCCCAGTGCTACCACTTCCACCACCACCACCACTTCCACCACCACCACTTCCACCATCACCACACGTGATACTCTTGTACCGGTAGGGAATGTACCCACTGTTACCAAAATATGGATAAGTGATAACTCGATGAACAGTTTTAGGTGGCGTTTGTTCATAGGCATAATAAGAAGTACGGTCATTATTTGCCCATTTCTCGAAAATGGCCACGTGACCGTTCGCACCGCCTGTTCCTGGACCTCCATTCATGATAATATCACCTCGGCGTAGATCATTTTTCGATATTTTACTAGCAACGTCCGGTAATGTGACGGTAGATAAGCTGGATGACAATTTCCACGCCATCGACACGTAACCGCTGCAATCAGTGCGGTATTGTCCACCACCCGGAGCCGAAGTGTACGCGGACATGGAGTAGGGGATGCCGCGGCGAACCCAGTCGTTGGCTCGTTCAGTCACTTCATTGCAGTCGATAGCCGAAGTGATTTGGAATAGGAAAAATAGAAATTCTAGAATTATGAGGAATTTCATGTTGGAATAAGTGAGTTGTGTTGAAATGTTGTCGATTGTTTACTTGTTTGGTGTTTTTATAGTGCTGGAGCTGGCAACTGGGATATTTATAATAAGTGGTTCATCGAAAGGCGTCTGAGTAATAAGTCAATTAAAGGGATTAATATCACGTGTTTGGAAAATCCAAGTTATGCTTATTTCCGATTTCTCAATAGTGTTTTTTCGTTTGTTTTGTTTTTTGATATGACAAATGGCATCCGTCTTATTCATATACAATTTTTTGTTTGATGTAAGTGAAATTTAAATTTCGATTTTAATTGAAAAATAAGGAAAAATATTTTTTTCCACAGGACTGAATGTGAGTCAAAGAATTAATAGGATCAGTGTTCGTAAAATTTTCCTGGTTTATCATCAGTTATGATCAGGATGTTGTGAAATAAATGTATCTTTGTTCGTCATTTAGAAAATATTTTTTGATTATGAAGTTTCCTCTCAACTGTCATGTCGTTTAAAATTAAAAAACATCTATTTAATACTTTGAATCTAAAAATAAATTAAATTAC